>JAODAL010016503.1:0-80469 GCA_025379985.1 Phyllomedusa bahiana
AACGCCTCTATTTAAACGCCTTTTTACCACACTTCTTTCAGTTGTTTAAATTATTCAGAAAGGTGTTTCAAGTGAGTAATCAATGACTGTGTGTGAAGTCTTGTGGATACAAACACACTAATTTATGACTCACTTTCCAAACAGTTTAGATAAGTGAAAAAAGCTGCTGGTACTAAAGGCAGTTTAATTGGAGCGCAGTTAAAACTGCACCAAAACTGCGCTGTGTGAAATCAGCCTTATAACAAAGGATCTAAACAAGGATTTTAATCTTAGATGTTATTTGTAAGTTGATCACAGATGTTACATGTGGTAGTAATATAGTATAATGAGTATTATTATTATTATAATGAGTAGATCATGTGATATGCAAATGTAGTAGTATATAAGGAATGTCTAACACAAACTGTGCATGCTTGAAAAAATAAATTTAGTCTTCTGAATTGTCGCTTTTAAGTGATATCTTAATCAGCGCTACAATGTGAAGATCATATGGACTCCCAAACTAGCCTTCATATATCTTTTTTTTTATTGAATGAAGCCAGGAGAGACCAGCAAGCTATTTAGATGGCCTGGCAGGAGGAATAGCCTCAAGGTGAACACCGTGAGTAGGTCAGTGTCTGCCGACAGTACGAGTCACCAGCGTGAAAGTATTATTTGTCCCTTATGGGGACAAGTAGAAACATATGTGAAACATTTAAAAAAAAAAAAGTAAAACAGAAAACGAAATAAAAACACGTACACCGCCCTTTCCCCTTTACAAACGGCAGTCGTCCCAAAAAAGCTAAAAAATTAAGTACCCATATTTGGTATCGTCGCATGCATAACGATCTAGCCTATGAATCTGTCATGTTATTTAAATCACATGATGATCGCCATAAAAAAAAAAAAAAGGTTACAGAATTTTCGTTCATCCCACAGCACATAAAATGGAATTAAGAGCAATCAAAAAGTCATATAAATGCCAAAGTGGTACCAATGAAAGTGTCAGTTCATTGTGCAGAAAAAAAGACCGTACATAGCTCTGTATATGGAAAAATAAAAAAGTAATGGGTATCAGAAGACAGCGATGCCTAAATATTGTTTTACACAATAAAAACACTTTTTTAAATGCTACAACATTAAAAAAATATCTAAATTGATTATCACCATAATCGTATCGACCCACAGAATAATAAAACAAACACATCACATATACTGCACAGTGAGCGCTGTTAAAAATTAAAAAACACTAGTAGAATTATAATCTTTTTTCACCCTGCCTTTCAAAAAACAGATTCTGAAGCGATCAGTCTTGTCTTCCCCAAAATAGTAACAATAAAGATGTTAACTGATCCCATAAAAAACAAACCTCTAGCCAGCTCCGTACACAGAAAAAAAAAAGTTATGGCTCTCAGACTATGGCGATGCAAAAATGTGTTTTCCTTTTATTGTGTAAAAGCACTAAAACATAAGAAAATACAAATTGGGTATCGCTGTAACCGTATCGACCCTGCTAAAACTTGCACAGTGACTACTGTAAAAAATAAAAACCTTCCAAAAACCTTGATTAAAAGAGATCAAAGCGTCATGTGAATCCCATAATGCTTCCAATTAAACTAGCTGCTCACCCTGCAAAAATCAATCCCTTAGCTCCATATACAGAAAAATAAAACGTTATGGCTGTCAGACCATGATTGATGACATAATAACTAGAGATGGGCGAGTTTCCCGAAATTCGTTTCGTTCACTTCGCCGAATTTCTCGGCAAAAAATAACTTTTTTTCCGAATTACTTTCGGCCCACGAATCACGTTAAAAAAACAGCTATATTCCGGGCAGCACAGAGCCTGCGGGGTGCTGTAGAACGTTGTGCCATGCTTAAATAGGCAGAGGGAGCTTGGTTTGGTCTTCATACAATTTGTGTTTTTAGTATGACAACCAATAAACTGCCCGCCGCTCTAAGAATCGCTTCACTATAAAATTCCCTGGGCACTTAAGAGGGCAAAACTGACCAAAAAACTCAAGCGGAATGTTGCCTGATAAAGTCATGCCAGAGAAAGCGGGAAAAAAACAAGCTGAGAGCTCAGCTGGCAACATTAGTGACAGAGTGTGGAGGTGACGGTGCTAGCCACAGCAGCATGAGATCAGAGAGTGGCACAATGACACAGTGTGTAGGTCACGGCAGCAGCATGAGGTCAGGCAGTGGCACAATGACAGTGTGTAGGTCACGGCAGCAGCCACAGCAGCAGCATGAGGTCAGACAGTGGCACAATGACACAGTGTGGAAGGTCACAGCAGCAGCAGCATGAGGTCAGGCAGTGGCACAATGACATTCTGGAGGTTTGGGGAAAACAGGAGTAAGGCCACAGAGTGGACAATGACACAGTGTGTAGGTCACGGCAGCAGCCACAGGAGCAGCATGAGGTCAGACAGTGGCACAATGACACAGTGTGTAGGTCACTGCAGCAGCAGCATGAGGTCAGACAGTGGCACAAGGATAGAGTGTGTAGGTTACGGCAGCAGCCACAGCAGCAGCATGAGGTCAGACAGTGGCACAATGACATTCTGGAGGTGGCAAAAACAGGAGTAGGCCACAGAGTGGGACAATAACCAGTGGTAGGTCACGGCAGCAGCCACAGGAACAGCATGAGGTCAGACAGTGGCACAATGACACAGTGGTAGGTCACGGCAGCAGCCAAAAGCAGCAGCATGAGGTCAGACAGTGGCACAATGACAGAGTGTGTAGGTCACGGCAGCAGCCACAGCAGCAGCATGAGGTCAGACAGTGGCACAATGACATTCTGGAGGTGGCAAAAACAGGAGTAGGCCACAGAGTGGCACAATGACACAGTGTGAAGGTCACGGCAGCAGCCACAGCAGCAGCATGAGGTCAGACAGTGGCACAATGACACAGTGTGTAGGTCACGGCAGCAGCATGAGGTCAGGCAGTGGCACAATGACACAGTGTGTAGGGTCAGGGGCAGCAGCATGAGGTCAGGCAGTGGGCACAATGACATTCCCTGGATGTGGCAAAAACAGGCGTAGGCCATAGAGTGGGACAATGACACAGTGTGGAGGTCACGGCAGCAGCCACAGGAGAAAGCATGAGGTCAAAACAGGGGGCACAATCACATTCTGGAGGGTGGAAAAAAAACAGGGTAGGCCACAAAGTGGACAATGATACAGTGTGGTAGGTCACGGCCAGCACCACAGGAGCAGCATGAGGTCAGACAGTGGCACAATTACAGAGTGTGTAGGTCACGGCATCAGCCACAGCAGCAGCATGAGGTCAGACAGTGGGACAATGACACAGTGTGTGTTGGGGGTCGTTTACCAACATTGGGGAGAGTCACCCGTTTGCCCCGGTATTCCAAATCACGATCAGGGGAACATGTATCGGCCGATAGAAACTGAGTCAGACACAAGAGTTCTGGATCAAATCTCATTCATGTTCCAAGCAACATGAATGAACAAGACAAAGCCTTACACACATAACTGTAATCAAAACAAGCGCAGGCGCAATAGAGAAGGGAGGAACGGATGTATGTCCATATTTAGGCAGCTGTTAAGTACATTTTATTGGTCCACGTTGTCTCGGGGAAAAAGCCTCTGGGATTTGCATCAGCCAAAACTCAGTCAATTCCAGTAAAACGAAACTTCAGGAAAAGGGAGACAATAGCCGGAGGTCAAAACTTGAGGAAACAGATAACAAGTTGGTCACATCCTAGCCATCTTAGCTTCTTCAAATTGCTGCATCATTCTCCACAAAAATGGATTCTGCTCAGCTGAAATGCTTATAAGGAGAAAAGTTTGGGGATTTCATAATTATACATAAAAACACAAATTGATTCAAACCTCTTCTACCTTCACAATCCCCCCTAAAGACCAAGATTTTCTCCACTTCCCTATTGTCCTTCCTGAAACTAAGAATAGCACAGGACCTTTTGGAAACTGCCCACACTGGGGGTAAGGGGTGTGTGGGATTTCTTCAGAAAAATTTTGTGAAGAAACCCCCCTAATTGGGTGAATTCAACACGCAACTTCCAGTGACCTACCTAACAGTGTGAGTTTTCCCCTTGATCTGTCCCTTCAAATCAGAGAATTGACTCTTGGGTTTATACTTATGGGGGTCTTGGTAAGAGGGGATGTCCCGTGGTGTCTCTTTCATCACACATCAAGGCTCATGTTCGTGCATAAGGAAGGTTCCTGAGGTGGCTCCTCCCGCAGCTATCCAGGCCAATAGATTTGTGTAGAGGGGAATGCAGCAGCACAGTACAAACAGTAGCACCACCAGTATAACTAGTAGTACCATGCCCACCTTTCTGTAACCACGGCTTCCAGCCTCCATCCAATCATCAGCCAGGAGGCCCAAGAAGTGTCCACTCCTGAGTTTTTCCTTAAGTTCCTTGGACAGATTCTTTAAACTTACCTAGGGGGATAGTGATTTTTCCATTCACTCCTGTGTTGTCCCAAGGTATATAGGTGCCCGCATTCTTCACCTATCATGCCACAAACTCCTCCTTTCTCACCAGCACCAAAGTCGATGGCCTAATCGGTTTTTTTGTAAGGTCATCCTAGTATTGGGGCCTAATTCTTCATAGACTCCCTGAAACCCATCTCTACCTAGTAATGTAACAAACCTTGTTCTGTTATATAAATGTAATTAATCCAGTCTACATTCTTATTAATTTGAACTTGGGAATACTCAGGCGAAGCGAAGCCTGCAGCACTTTGCATCTAGCGCTTAACTGATATCTGGGACCCCCCTTGGCACTCCAATAGAATCTATAATACACATTAGGGTCTTTCCTCTGGAATACTGGGGGCTGCTCGTCTCTCTCCCTGTTTGGGGGTCATCTATGTTCGGGGGCTGGATTCCATGGGTAAGCCTTGAAGGCGATTGGAAACTTAATTAATGTACACTGACCCTTCCAGGTAGCTGGCAACCCACTTCTCAGTTTCCCATTCCCACACAACCAGAAGACACATCAGGAGGGTCCCATGAGATTCACCAGATCCCACTGCGCAGGTTTACCTGGCACAAATCCGGCCGGAAGACCCCCCAATGATGCCATTTCCGATCTGTCATATTGGGAGAGAGCAAGTGTAGTTTCCCAGGAGCGACCACACTCCCAGGTGTTCTCACTTCTGGTTTAAAATTTACAAGGGGAGCAAGTCCCTTACATCGGCAACCATTTTGCTTCTTCTTCACAGGCTAAAAACACACTCTGTCATGTATCTGCATAACTTGGTGATAGGGTGTGTTTCCATGTGTGGGTTGGCGCCGGCACAGGCCAAACACCAACATTAGATTATGGGACTGACGGTGTAATTTACCCCTTCTAGCCACAAGTTTTTCGGGAGAAACTTCTAGGGTTCAATAGAAAACACTTCTCCCACTGCATATTTGGATGGGGACTACTTCTTCTACTGCTTTCCTTGGAGATTGTATTTCCCATTTGGGGTACAAGTGGGAGTGCGGTGAGGGCCCGAGATTTTAAGATCTTCTTAAGTTCTATCACTCCTACCTCTCCGTTCACTGTCCGTACATACACACCAAAGTCCATACTTTCCCCATGTCTCCGTGGCGTGGGTGCTTCTAGGTGAGAACTACAGGAACACCATTCGGTCGTATCACGCCCACCCAAATCGTAATGGTCCCGCTGGTTCAGTAGTCATCCTGACCAGTAAGGACCTTCCCTTTCGGGTCCTTCGTGCCCGAGCTTCAGGAGGTAAGCATATCCCCATCTTCCCCCGTATCCATCCTACATCTGACAGTAATACAATTTTCATTTCCCGGGCTGTTACACACAAGTAAAACACCCCTGTCACCAAAGGATCGGTGTCCCATACCTGCGGGAAAGACTCCATCTGGCAGGATTTATTGAATATATCACAAGCATCAATGAAAAGGTTGCACACTTGTGTTAATGTCAATCCAAAAAAATCACTATACATTAGCTATAGGTAAAACAAAAGGATACTATACAATCAAATTTGTCACTGGGTACCCTTTTTACAATGAGAAAGCATTTATCCACGTGGGCTTTCCTCTCCAAGTTCACTGCCGTGGGGGTAATCAGGATAACAGTAAATGGGCCTTCAATCTGGGCTCCTGTCCAATTCCTCCTTATAATGCCTCTCTCTTAGGTACACTCTGATCTCCTGTTTGAAATCATGCACCGTTCCCTGTGGGATTCTGGAAGACCTAGCACGAGACTGAGCAAAGCAATGCAAATTTAGTCAACTCTTTAGACAATTCAATCCAAATTGTACATCCTGTCACTATTTTCCCCTAACTATGGCTCCCTGACCTCAAACACAGAAGGAGGCCTTTCCAATACATGTATCTCAAATGGGGTTAGGCCTGTTTTGCCTTGTGGTTAGGTACCTAACTTGGTACACAGAAACATTTGGGACAGAAGGTCTTGGTGGTGGTACGGCGTGTGGATAGGCCCAGATCTCTATACCCCCAACATCGTTTCCAACTATTTTCTCGGAAACAACGAGAAGAGAATGCTGGACCCTGGTCCGACTCGATCACCTGAGGGATTGCCAAATCGACAAGCTAGTTATCATAATCAGTCTTCTTTTGCCGCGTTACTTCTTGGAGGTCATGTTTGGTCAACTGAGAGGTATGCTTGCTGGCTCATCCTGAAAACATGATCTATTGCAACCAAAACAATTCATACTTTCCCGCCTTAGCGACATCTGGATGTTTGTCCACTTGAATCCTTTGAGGGCGATATTCTGGCTTCGCCAAGTGCTGCATGGGAACTTGAGCATTAGGGGAAGGGTTAGCAGGTGGTACAGATTAGTACATGCTTGATTGTAGCTGCAATCATGGACTGATTACACTGAGAGCATGGAACACACATAGCACATAGCTGAGTGCCTGAGTTCCTTTCCACGATGAGTATCTCCATGGCCCAGGCTGCAATGCAGATACATTTCGTCTAGGTAAACACGACAAGGCCTTTGCACCTCCAAATTCGCCTCTTCGAGGTTGCCCCACATCTTCTTCACTGGTTTGTTTCTCCATTGCAGTTGCCAAATCGTTGTTCTGCTGATATTCTTTCTTGAGGGCCAAGCCGGGCTTCCAATCAGAGCTGGAGTTATCAGTTCCTGTTCAGTTTAATGACAATTCCATTCTTACTGAGCTCTGTGTGTTACCATAATTGGCTCAGATCCAGCCACTTGGATGTACACTACACCAAGAGCCTGCTGCGCTTTGCGGCTTGGTCCCGCTGTCTGGTTTCTCGGGTCTGTCTGTCTTTCAACTTTGCCATGGCCGTAACCTCTTAAAGATGGCTCTACCTTTGTGTAGCAGTTCAAGTGAGGACATTTAGAGAACTTGATCTGTACTGCATGCTTGACTTAGGGTTCCCGCTGCTGTGATGAATCCTCGATTTTTCCCAGACAATGAAGTCCAAAGTCATGTGCTATGCCATAAGGCATACCTTGAATCAGTCCATGTTTTATTGGCTGTCTTTCCTTGGTTCCCTCCAGAGCCTGTAAAACAAATTTTTTCAGCAACTGAGCTGAAGTGTGGGGGCAGTGCTTCTGCTATGAGGATCTCATCTTCTGGTGGTTTATTGACAAATCCTGTATGAAAAGTCCCATCTTCAGTAGCATATCTTGATCCAATCAGTCCCGAGATCAAGGTCTGCAAGAGGGATCTCCTAAGTCACCACTGTGACTGGGGCTGCAGTCTGTCTTGCAAGGCAGTTAGACAGTCATGCGTAGTACCTCACCGATTGTATTCCACTTCCTTTATCTCTCTTCGCTCCTCCCCCCTTGTAAAGTGGAAGAAGAGTGGCGCTGTGATTCAGACAGTGCACCGCTTGAAGAGATTATTAGATGCAACAGAGCGAGCACTGAGTAAGCGCAGTGATGTTGATGAGTCCATGTGCCTCGGGCGGAGTCTGTTGCAAGCACTGCGCCAGATCATGGGACTGCTTGGATGAGACACTTCATGCCCAAGACTATTTCCGAAGTTTTGGTCCAAGAGGAATCTGTGCTGCATGGGACAGCTTGAGGGCATGGCAGGATCGGTCCTGGCCACCGGGTCCCAATTCGAGCAGAGTCAGTATCCGAGGGGGCGTTCTAGCGCGCCCCCCCCATGTGCCCTGGGTAAGGACTCCAGAGGCATGGTCCCATTTTGGTTTTCCGAAACAAATAGGTCTTGAAAGGTTGATGTAGTCTGGTAATTCCTAGAGCTGGGGCAGTTGATATCGAAGTCTGCAGATCATGGAAACTGTCCTGTTGTTGCTCATAACCATTTGGGTTGGGTGCTTGATTAAAGCCAGGTCCCCCAGTTTTTCAGCAATCATATAAAGGCTGCTCTAGTTCTGGATTCATCCGGTAAACCATTGCCTTCAGTAAGTGATGAGGCCTAGGACACCTGTATATTGTCTTGAGTTTTCTGATAAGGAAGGGAAATGATAAATGGCTTGCACACGTCATGCATGGTAGGTGTCTGGTTCCTTGGATATGCAGTGACCTAGAATCACAACTCTTGTATCGGCCCACTGGAGCTTATCCATTTGAGGAGACCTTGCAGTTGAGAGACAGCCAGATGCTGCAGCAGGGATAGAGATTTTCTCCTTCCATATCTTCAGGGCTTCCTCCAAGAAGAATCATCTCGACACATACTGAAGAAGGGTCACTTCAGGGTTATGAGAGTGTCGACCGCCGCAGTGTAGTGTAGAGATGCTGTTCATAGCCTGAGTAAACTGAGTTTGGCTATTTCTGTTGTGCAACCCTGTGAGGTGTCCGGTCAGGTGAATTGAGATCTCTGATAGGTAAAAGGCCAAACAAATACTGACCAGTCCTTCATGAAGAGGGTACTCTGATGAACGCATTTATCAGATCAATAACTGTGAAGCAGGAAGCTGAGTGGAGGCATACTGGGAAAGAAGAAGTGTTGGGGTTTTGGGAACCACTGTGCTCTAGGATATGGCTCATTAACAGCTTCGGAGACTTGCACCAATCCTATATCTCAGCTTCTCCTTTCCCTTTGGACTTCTTCTTCACAGGAAAAAGAGGGGTTTGCAGGAGAGATGCAGGAGAACGATACCCCTGATTCCAAAAGGACTGTATTTATCCTTCATCCTCTTCTTGACAGCTTTGAGGGAGTACTGTGAAGTCTAGGGTAGGAGACTCCATCCTTCAGGTATACATGCAACCGGTGGGACAGGAAGAAGGCCGACTTCATCCGTCCCCCTGGTGACCAAAGTCCTGGTGGGAGGCTGGAAAATACAGATGAATCCAAAGATGGAGAGGGCTTTGCTAAGGACATCATCAGGAGAGGGAGGGCCTTCAATGCACATCGGTAAATGATCCCATCTTCCGATCCTGGATCCTGTAGATTAAGCTCCATACCTTCAGAGGAGAATTGGATGTTGGCCCGCATCAGTTGAAGTCTGCTCCCAACAGATTAATGGACAGAGTCAGAAACAGGAAACGGATCATCAAAGTCCAGAAAGGGGACCAGCATTGAATTGGTACAGTGAGGGTCGACTTATGTATGCGACCCTCAACCCCAATACACTTTTGAGGCACCAGAGAATCTGGACCTCAGGAGCAGTTCGATTGCAGCAATAACAGAGGTGCCGCACCAGTGTCCACCAAAAGTCAGTGTGTGTCTCTCTCTGCTACAGGAATTGTTACTACCCCATAGGCCTCACGACCCCCACCGTTTGGAAAGGTGGGCACGCAGCTGTCCACACCTCATTGGGACCCCTCCCTCTGATAGGACTGTTCTGTTTGCTGAGTTGGGGCTGTGCGGAAGTCGGGCACAGCAGAATCTCTTGTAATGCCAACTTGATTACAATCTCCAGCAGATAGGAGGCTCCTCTAGCGTTTTTGCATTCGTGGCTGGCGGTAAGGGACAATGGCCTGACACTTTCAGGCTTTGGGCACACTCAACCTTCACAGGTTTAACAGTTTTCTTTCTCCTTTCTTTTCTTATCCTGGTTGACCACTTTGAAATCCCTTTACCTCTGCCAGGTGCTATCCTTTGTACTCTGAGCCGTAGAGCTCCGGTCGTGTACGTAGGACAAACCTGAGTCAGCCTCTAAGCCATCTATCACGGCTCTCACTAGCAAGGAGCATTGGATCTTGTTATGAGTAGAGAACCCTAGGTCCTCATACTGCTGGCTTCAATCTACCTGCAAAAACATCTACAGCCTTCTCCTGGCCTCTTGCTGTACATCCTGCAATGTTGTGCTTGGTCACTAGGCAGGTCAGTGCCCCAGATCTTGAGCTGGTCACAAAAGGCTAATCCAGACTCAAAAGAAAATAAATCAAGCCCAGAAGGGTTCAGATACTTCGGGATTGTGGGGAGGTAATCATCAGAAGTTCTGACAAGCACCAGAGGCTCTAAATCTTTCCAATTAGCCCCATAGAATTTGCTGGTTTTGTGACAACTTTCTTAGAAACTGCATGGGAACTCATGGGTCTGGCAATTTGCTAGACAGGCAATCTATCTGTTTAGGGGTGAATGTAAAATACAGCGGGGCCGGCGGGGCTTGTCTCGTATCACCAGAAGGTTGGGTAAGTGTTGCTGGTACTACTGGGGGAGGGGATTGGCCTTTCTTCCCCGTCTTAGGAGCCTCATCTTCAGGGAAGATTCCAAGGGCTCTCCCCTCCGCTATCAGTACAGCAGTGTGTCCTGGCGAAGAGGAAACTATTCTAACCTCATCTAAATTGCAGCCCTTCGGTTGTAGTAATGAACGCAACACATGGCATGTAAGTGAATTCTAACACTTCACTTATAGAAATTTAAAAATACGGAGAGAGAAGAGGAGGGAAAATGGACCGGCTTGTCATGATTGTTTCATCTAATTCATTAACCAATCCAAAGGCATTAGTAAAGCAGATGTAACTGAGTTGTTTTCATTGTCCTATCATTGCCACCTATAGACCGTCCCAAAGCATGATTTGATACATACAAGAGAGATCTCCTGCACTGAGGAGAAATAGCGGACCCGGTATCTACTCTCCTTTATCCTGAGATACCTATCACAATCTGTTGGGCCTCTAACCAGCTTTTCATAGTCTCTGCAATCCCCCTCGTGAGCATTGAGGTTGGCCGGGTTAACTATGACTCCCACCCGGTGAGTGGTAATATCCCCATGACCCAGAGAGAACAGTACATGACCACCGTTCTGGGTTTTTAACATGCAACTGAGCTTGGGGTCCCATCTTTCCGGGGAACAGTCAGCCCCAGGAGGTGTGTAAAGGGCCCGGGGGGGCATACCCATTCCCCGGAATCCTCCTTGACCAATCGTGGAGGAGACTACGGCACTACGGGTCATCCACTCTCCCTCGGGCATTCTCAAAGTTTTGGGAGTGGTTTTAGGCCCCACAGGAGTTTCAGCTTCCTCACTGGTGCCTTCGGCACCTTCCACAATCATCACCGGCACAGGGGCGGATGGATCGGGTGCTGGGGGCAGTACCTGGGGTGTGACTACAGGGACCTCTGGGGGAGGGACAACAGCAGGAGGTCCCTGATAATACTGTCCTTGGGATGTAACCAAGGAGTATAAGGGGCGGGCTAGGGGCGGTTCTGGCTAGCCCTTATGGGCGACGTCTTTGGAGCCCCACACCCTCACTACAATCCTCTGGCCAATCAGGATTTTTCGTTCCACATGCACTACAGGTCCACCCCTCGGGTCCACCAGCGCCGCCATTATAGGGCGGTGGCGCAGTGGCTTCTTTACACAAACTATCACTTTCAACAACACTTTTCATGTAACCATACAGTTTGTCATCATTATTATCTCCTCCACTGCCTTCTACTTCCACAAAACCTTCCTTTTGCAAACATCTGGCCACTCGAGTGAGCCCTTGTTGCCATCTCCAGCATCCCTTATCGGACAATTTCCCTCTCAAACTTTTATTATCTCCTGCCACTTGGATGGCTGCAATCTGCCCTTCTTTGTGCAAACCACCAACTTATAACATTTTACATGCATTTGTAACGACTTTTTTCCCTCTTTCCTGCAAACAATTTTCCTTGACAGTCTCTGCCTCTTCAGTGCAACTTTTGCTCTTTTTTGACACAAGCTTAAACATTTGGTGTTTCTATGTATGGGGATCTCCATCCTGACAAAGACTACACATCCGTGGCCACCGGCCTGTGCCCGATCCCGGTCCTCACAACACAAGGATTCTATCAAAATAATAAGATTCCCTAACCTAACCAACAATATTCCCACCCTTTGTTGCACAATGTGGGGGACGTACCCTCCGTCTTTGTCAGAACATATAATTGTATACTTATATAATGTCTCAGACAATCCGAGTGAATTAGTTCCAACCCGACCCACCTGAATATTTTAGTATACACAGATCTTGTCCCCTAAAATAACCCGGAGAGCTCCCGCACCACTCAACATTAACCTTAAAACTGTCAAGGTCCCCACTATATTAACATCAACCATACCGGCAAAGGGGTTCGTGAACTAAAAAAGTGACAATCCAGAACTACTGGAAGTCCACAGCAAAACAAAGTTCGAAACGTGGCCCGGGCTGGAAATCAAAGTTGTCTAGGTCAGTCCACTTTATTGTGACCACCCGCGGACCAGATGCCACAAGCAACTACTAACCGGGAGACACCAATGGCCAACGTAAGTAAGAATCATTAAAGTTGCATCAACTTACCGTGTCCTTAGAGGCCTGCCAGTCCCTCAAGTTTGAATCCCTCCGTCCTCAACGCCCGTGGAAGGTTCGTCTTGAGGGTCCCCCTGGAGTATTCCCACCTCAGCCGCGGCTCACGATGCGGCGCCAAAAATGTTTGGGGGTCCGTTTACCAACATGGGGTCACCCGTTTGCCCCGTAATCCAAATCACGATCAGGGAACATGTACGGCGAATAGAACTGAGTCAGACACAAGAGTTCTGGATCAAATCTCATTCATGTTCCAAGCAATTCTGACATGATGCAAAGCTTACACACATAATTTGTATAACTGTAACAAAAACAAGCGCGCGCAATAGAGAAGAGAGGAACGGATGTATGTCCATATTTAGGCAGCTTTAAGTACATATATGATTGGTCCACGTTGTCTCTGGAAAAAAGCCTCTGGATTGCATCAGCCAAAACTCGTCAATTCCATAAAACGAAACTTCAGGAAAGGAGACAATAGCCGGAGGTCACACTTGAGGAAACAGATAACAATGGTCACATCCTGAGCCATCTTAAGCTTCTCATAAGTGCTGCATCTTTCTCCACTAAATGGATTCTGCTTCAGCTGAAATGCCTTATAAGGAAAAACTTAGGATTTTCATAATTTATACATACAACACAATATTGATTCAAAAACCTCTCCTACCTCACAACGTCAGCATGCCAAAGGAACAGTCCATGAGGTCAGACAGTGGCACAATCACATTCGGAAAGGGGCAAAAACAGGAGTAGCCACAGAGTGGGACAATGACACAGTGGTAGGTCACGGTAGCACCAAGGAACAGCAGGGGGCAGACTTTGGCACAATGACACGTGTGAGGTCCGGCAGCACCAAGCAGCAGCATAGGTCAGAATGGCACAATACACAGTGTGTATTTCACGGCACGCAATGAGGTCAGGCAGGGGCACAAACACAGTGTGTGGTCAGGGAGAGCATAGGTCAGGCAGGGGCACAATTGACTTCGGAGGTGCAAAAAACAGGATAGGCCACAGAGGGGAAAAAAGACACAGGTGTAGGTCACGCAGCACCCAAAGAGCGATAGGTCAAACAGGGGCACAATGAACATGGGGAGGAACGGCACACCCATACAGCAGCATGGGTAGACAGTGGCACAAGACAGAGTGGGGTGGGGTCAGGCAGCAGCCCAGCAGCAGCATGAGGTCAGCACTGGGCAAAAAGACAAGTGTGGGAGGTCCCGGCAAAACCACAGCAGCACATGAGGTAACGGGGCAAAATGACACGGTGGGGGTCCCCACGCAGCCCCCACAGCAGATGAGGTCGGGGATGGCCAATACATCTGAGGTGGCAAAAACGGGGAAAGGCCACAGAGTGGGACAATAACAGTTTTTAAGTACGGCACCCCAAACGCAGCAGCATAGGTCAGACAGGGGCACAATGACTCGTGTGGAGTTACGGCAGCAGCCCAGCAGCGCATGGGGTCAACGGGGCACAATGACAGGGGGAGGTGGGTGGAAATACCAGCCCTGGTAAAGAGGTTGGTGGCAGATGGAAAAAACGTCAGCAGATTTGGATCAGGCGGGGGGCGGCATCAAAATGGGGCTGAGGCGGTATTTAAACCCAGATCATTTCTCACAGTTTGGGTGGGGTCATGGCTGATGTAGTCTGACGCCAAGCTTTGGTGTGTGGAAAACCTGCCTCCAGCCGATCATCTTGAAAAAGGTCTGTTCCACTTTTCCCCGGGAAAAGGGGGTTTTCCGGGGGGTAAGATGGCCCCCGCCGCACAAAACACCCACTTGTGCCACACAGGGCCGGGGGGGCGGACAGTTTCCCACTGAAAACTCGGCAAGTTGGGCCACACCCCATTTGGGGCTCCCCTAGTCCCGGGCTTCTAATGGGGGGGCAGAGTGCTGTAAATTAGGCCACCACCTTTTTGGTTTTGGGGACTGCTCCGGTCCGCTGCGCTGCGGGGCGACTACGCCCCCAACTGGGCGGTGGGGAACGCTCATCATCACTCCAACTTGGTTACTGCTATGGAGCTGTACTGCTCCCCCCCCCCCTTTTCCCCCAGCAGCCCGGCGTAGTCGGGAGCCTGAGGAACCCCCCCCTGGCCCGACCTGTCGAGGAGAACGTCCGCACATAGGCAGGGCCAACGATTACGGGGGATTTCCCATGTATTTGAGTTTGTCCTCCCTCTCAATAGTTGGGAAAAAGGCCCCCCTTTTGGACCGGTAGCGAGGGTCCAATAGGGGGGAGACCAGAAGTCATCCCTCTGCCGGATGCTGACTATTCGGCTGCCCATACCACAAATAACTGCTGGGGGCCATCTCAAAAGTGTTTCCCGGGGGCTCCCTGCCCCCATTTCCATTTAACTGCCCGGTGCGGGGGGTCATCTGCCCGTTTCCTCATCCCATCCCCCTCCTCCGCTGCCCCTGTCCTCCTCTTTGTCACCTGGGAGAAATCCCTCATTTCCCAGACAAGCTTCTCCCCAAAAGTCCCCCTCCTCCTCCATTTCGCCCCCCCCGGCCTATGTGCCACGAGTTAGTCCCCCACGTCTCCAGTCCCCTGCCCAACAGATTTTAGCATCGTTCCAGGAATGAAGCATGGAATGACTTTATTCATCCCTAGTTGGGGGCATGACAAATAAGTCGCCTCCCGAATGGCCTCAAAAAACGGAAGGTGCACGCATGAGCTCCCACGGGTGAACAAATTTTACACGGGGGGAGTACTTTGTCCCCCTGGATCACAAAAAATCTTTAATGGCCTTTCTTGTTATACAGTCGGTCCAACATGTGCGGGCGGGAATTCCAACGGGGGGAAAACCTCGCATATCAGAGTGTGTTGGGGGAGGCCTTTCTGCGCTGCAACTCGAGGGGGGTTTCCCTGGGCTTTGTACGAAATGGAAAAAGTGATGCACGTTTCCTGGCCATTTTCAGAACTGCTTTGAAGATCGGGGGAAGGTTTTGGAACCTTTTCACAACCGATTGAACAAAATGCGCCATGCAGGGCGCATGGACCATCCCTCCTCGGTGCAGCGCGACACCATGTTCCTCCCATTGTCCATCACCAGGTTCTGATTTGCAGTTGGCGCGGAGAAAGCCACACATCATTTCTTGCTGCATAAAAGCGGGCACCCTCCCCTGTTGACTTCTTTTCGCCGAGCAAGCCGGGTTTTGTAAACGGTGACACCGCTGTTCCTTCCTTTTGGATTAGAAATACTTGTGGAGGCTAGATGGTGGTGGGTTGGAGGAGGAGGAGGCGGACTTGGGAGGAGCAGCGTTTGAAAACGGGAGGAGAAACCGCTCTCCTCCCCAAAGTTGTTGGTGATCCCGGGCCGGAAGCACTTCCCCCGGGGGCCCCGAAAAGGGACATGTCGGGCCCTGCCCGGGTAGTTACTCTCCGACTCCCGCTCCCGGGTGCCCCTTTGGGAACAAACTGATAACTTAAGGACGGGCCCACCTTTGTTCTACTTTTTTTAAATGAAGTCGGGACTGCCTTTTGGAAAAAAATTAGGGTTGGAACTCCCCATCCGGCCGGGCACAACCATTATTCTCTGAATGGGCAGAGTCCACCTTTTGGAAAGGGGGGGACTGCAGTATAACAACTTGCAGGACCGGCCCTGCACCTTAGGAGGGGACGCATACGTTTTTTTTTGAAATCCCCTCGCTGAACATGGGGCCCAGAGTAGCGGGGAGGGGAGCATCTGGGGGAATGAGTAAAAAGAGAAACGCTCCCTTTGCGAGGTGGTGGACCTGCTGGTGCAATGGCTGCGGCCACTGGGGTGTGCTGCGCTGTTGCTGCGGGGCAGGATGGACCCCACTCTGAGCCACGTTTCTCCCAGGCACCGGATGGTGACGTGCATTGTTAGCAGGGCCGGTGCAACGTTACTCCCGGGCCACGCTTCATTTTTCCTTACAGTTCTAAAAATTTACCCATATTCGGCTTCCGGTGTCTTAGCAAAGAACTCCCCACACCGCCGAGTATTTGGATTTAAACCCCCAACGCTCCCCATGAGGCTACTGCCGCCCCTGCCTCCCGAGCCCCTGTGCCCACTTTTTTGGACCTGCGAAACTGGTTTTTACCCCGTGGCCGCTTTGGGTCCCAACCCCACACTGCTGCTATCCTGCGAAAACGGCCACAGACCCCCTTTTGGGTGCGCCGCTGCCTGTGCGCAAGTAACCCCTCTTCTCCTACGGGTAAGCCCTTGCCTCACCGGCCCCCCAAATGCGGGGGTACATCTCATCTATTTTGTTTCATCGTATGCTGTCCTCATCACCCGGGCTTGTTTTCAGGGCGCCCTCAAAACATGACCTCCCATCCACTCCAAAACTATATTTGCAGGGGATTTGGCCCCCTTTTTCGTTCCAAGTACGCGACTGCCCCCTCAAATTTTCATCCCGCATATAGTGGGCTGAGCCCAACCACATAGTAGATCTGGCTGAGGGGGAAAAAGGGGTGGGACGAGGGGGTTGAGGGAAAGGTGAGGGCCCTGACCCGCTCCCCGGGGGCCTGCCAACTAAGGGTTGTGTTGACGTTCCCACCGATCTTGGTGGGGTTGTCGATGTAACGGGAGGAAGTGGATGACCCCAGTCAACCAATCAAAACCTTTGGGTGCTGAACAACACACGGCCGTAGATGACAGCGGCATTTGGGGCCCCACGAGTTCCCCTGTGCGAGTCCCCTTCTGTGTCGACCTGCACAGGAAAGTTTTGCCTCTGCACTCGCAGGTGAAAACTGCACCTCTCTGCTAATACTGTTTGTTTTAAAATGTACAGACACTGTTTGATGAAATATCTGTATATGATAATTTTCAACCCCCGTATTTTACCCAAATAACCACTAAGAACTTGGTAACCCTTGGATTAAATTGCCTCCACAAATGGGAGGAAAAATTGACTTGTAATCCCTTTAAAAACCTGTGTATTTTACTGAATATAAAAGCACAAACAGGCTTAATTTAAACCCTTCGATATGAATTTTGCTACAGAATTTTTTTTTTGGGGGTGAAAAACAAAGTTTCTTTTACTGATACAAACACAAACAACGTTAATTAACCCGGTGTAAAACGCAAAAGAAATTTTGCGGGGGGAAAATACAGTTTGTCGGGTTTCAATTGCGTGTTTCTCCAAAACAACAAAAGAAAAAATTGTAATTAACCTTTTGCTTGTGAATTATGCTACGGAAAATTGTATTTTTTGGCGGGGAAAAGCGGTTTCTTGGGTTTACAACAGCAGCAAAAACCTTTAAATTAACCCAGAAAGGAAAAAATTGTGCCAAAAATAATTGAGGCCAAGGGTTTTTTAAACAAATAGTTTTTAATCGTTTTTTTTACAAAAATTTTTTTTTTCGGGGGGGGGTTTTTTTTTACCACAACAAAAAAAAATTGTAAAAAAAAATTAAACCCTCGCTTTTGGGGTTAAAATTTTTTTTTGCTAAAAAAAGGAAAAAAAATTTTTTGTATTTTAAAAAAATTTTTTGGGGGTGAAAAAGACGGTTCTTGGGGTCACAACAACAGCAGAAAAAAACGCTTAATTTAAACCCCCGGGTGTAAATTTTCAAAAGAATTGAGCAGCCGGAATACTGCTTTGTACGGTTTTTCAATTGCGTGTTTTCACGCTACCAAAAAAGAAAAAAATTTTTAATTTCCTTCGCTTGTGAATTATGTCAGGAAAATTTTAAATTTTTTTGGGGGGTTTAAAAAAATTGGTCTATTTTTTCACCCCGCACAAAAACAACGCTTAATACCCCTGGGTGTAAATTTGCGCAAAAAATTGAGCAGCCGGAAAATACTCTTTTTAGCGGGGTTTCAAGCGTATTTTTTCGCTACACAACAAAAAGAAAAAAATTTAAATTTAAACCCTTCGTTTTGAAAAGCTACAGAAAATTGTGTTTTTTGGCGGTGAAAAAGCGGTTTTTTTTGGGGTACAACAGCAGAGAAAAAACGCTTAATTAACCCCTGGATTTTAATTTTCGGGAAAAGAATTGACACCGGATACTCTAGCTTTTTAGCGGTTACAATTGCGGTTTTCTACCTACACAAAAAGAGAAAAAATTGCAATTAACCTTCGCTTTTGAATTATCTCAGGAAAATTTTATTTTTTTTTTTTGGGGGGGTGAAAAAAAACGGGCTATTTTTGTCACAAAACACTAAAAAAAGCTTTTTTTAACCCCTGGGTGTAAATTGCGCAAAAAAAATTGAGCACCCGGGAAACGACTAGCTTTTTAGCGTGTTAAATTGCGTTTTTCTCCTACACAACAAGAGAAAAAATTTTAAAATTTAACCTTTGTTGTGAATTATGCTACAGGAAAATTTTATTTTTTGGCGTTGAAAAAAAGGTCTATTTTTGAAAACCCCAACACAAAAACAAAAGCTTTAATTTAAACCCCCGGGTGTAAATTGCGCAAAAAAAATTGAGGCCCGGAACTAATAGCTTTGTAGCGTGTTACAAATTTCGTTTTTCTACCACACAACAAAGAAAAAATTGTAATTAACCTTCGTTGTGAATTTTTCTACAGGAAAATTTTTTTTTTTGGCGGTGAAAAGAGTTTTTTTGGAGTCCAACGCAGAACAAGCTTAATAACCCCGGATGGGAAATTGCGCAAAAGAATTTAGCACCAAAAATGAAGTGGTTTTGTATTATAAAAACCGTTTCTTTAAATAATACAACAGGGAAATGGGTTTGATGCCCCTTGGGTATTTAATGTGCTGTAGCAGATAGCTTTTAAAATGTATTGCACGGACTTTAGATCAATACACCAAAAAATCAGAAATAGAACATTAAGAGAACAGTCCTAAAACTAACACCCCACAAAAAAACCTGTATAAAAAAAAGTACTTCATAACAAAACGCCCGGCAGCACCCCCCTGATCATACGTGAGACGGTATGACTCCCAGCGGCCCCCCTGGGGCTTATATAGTCGGGGGGACGTCACGAAACCCCCGGTCTCCATTGGCTTTATCTTGCCTTTTCTCAGGCTAGCCTTCTCCTCCGAGTGCTTTTTCCCCCTGTAGGCCATTGCTCGCAGCCCTTTTATCAATCAAAAACACCTTCGTTCACCCAAATACCCAAAATTTGACTTCGTTCAGAAACCCAATTTTCCTGAAAATTCTTTTAAAGAATTTCCCCTTTTTTAGTATCGATTCGCCCATCTCAAAAAATACGCAATTTTTTTTCAAACGCTTTTTAAAAGTAATAAAACAAAAAAAAAAAAAATTTTACACTGAAATTTTTACTGACCACATAATAAAGTTATCCTGTCTGTTATACCAGACGGTGAACACAGTAAAAATGAAGCCCAAGAAACAATGGCGGAACAGCTTTTTTCCCTCCATTTTCATGGCTCAATGCTAAAAAAAAACTATGGTACACCTGCACAATACAAGCCTAAATGAGATCTATTAAGCACGTTAAATCCATGATGGGGTGATTTCTGGAGGTTTCACCTGTTCTGGTACTTTGGGGGCTTGGCACCCATGAAAATCTGCGTTCCAAATGCCAAATAGTGCTCCCTCCCTTGTACGCTCTGCCATACACACAAACAGCAGTTTTTAAATCTAGGATATTTCCGATCTTGGAAGAAATTGCGGAACAAAATTTTGGGATGCATTTTTTTTCTAGGATTCCTTCTAAAAATGAAACTTTTTTAGCTTAAAATTACAGTTTATTGGAATTTGTTTTTTAATTTTCAGTCTAATGCTAAAAATATTAGTGAAACATCTGTGGAGTCGATATACTCACTACACCCCTAGATATATTCCTTAAGATGTGCAATTTCCAATATGGGATCTTTTTAGGGGAGTTTACTACGTTTTTGCATCTTAGCATGTCTGCAAACCTAAAATGTTGCCTAAAGAAAATCGTAATGAAAATGAGACCCCAAAATCCAGTAGGTGCTCCTCCTATTTTGAGGCCCGTGGTTAAAGGGCTTTTGCCACAAAGTAAAATTGATGTGGGAAGCTTGCAAATGAAATAACAAACATTTTCATCATTCATTATTATTAAAAATTCTGGAAAGTTTTTGTTTTAGCTGCTCCCTTAGTGATCCATTGTTTACAGCTCGTCTCTAGGGCTCCTCAGTCCTGGTCTGACATGCTCAGACATCACTTATCCTGTCAGGCAGCTACTGAGTGTTCAAACTCCAGGTGCTGTCACTTTACTCCTGTCTTCTGTACTCTTTAGTAATTAGTCAAAGAGTGCAAAGAAATAAAAAAGAAACCTCAATGAGGTTTGTGCATTGATAAAGAGACAAAAAAAACACAGCTTTGGTTCCTGCAGGGATTTGAACCTAGGATCCTTGTGCCTAGAGGCAAAAACTTTACCTCTCAGCTACTCACAAGCTTTACTTAAACAGACCTTTCTTTGACTACAGAGAGAAATGGCTTTTTGATGTCATCCTGCTGGGTCACATGATATGCAATTCAAACAACACACGCCCTCTTCTGAGCACACAGAGCTGAAGAGCAGGATACAGGAGGTATGAAATGAGATTGTGGCAAAACCCCTTTAAGTGAAATAGTGCACTAGAGCCACATATGGGATATCTCTAAAAGCGGCAGAATCAGGGGAACCCAAACTCACTCTGAATCCCAGGGATAGATATAAGTATCAAAAAGTTATTCCCACTTCTATATTGACACGTCAGATTTCAAAATAGGGCTCTGCCAGCAAGGTCAAAACTGGCTGTGGCGATAAGGAGTTAAGATCAGTACATGTTCTTCTTTTATATTTATAGCATGCATCTGAGAAAAGACATGAATTTTCTATCTGTATTAATTTCTATGAGAACTAAACAAACAATTATTGTGATTGAATTTGTTTTCCTCTTTACGTGATTGCTATGAAAATGTATCACACTGGGGAAAAACTCAGAACGTTGTATATACTGCTGTATGCTACCTACAATGTCTTTCGCACCCTCACATTGCATGCAGCCTACGCGTTACAGTAATGATAGATCCCTGGCTCCTTATTCTCAGCCTGAAACTTCTATTTACTGTGACAATTCAGGTACCTAAATTCATTGTCAAGCCTGGAAAATTCATGGGCATTATCAGAGAAACACTAAATCTAGGCTTTTTTTTTCAGGCGCCTTATGCTATAAAGCAAGCAGACTAAAGATGTTCTCATTCCATGGATCTACTAAGCTTCTCGTCTATCAAATTTACAGCATGTCACAAAGCGATATATCTCAGACACATTTAATGTTAATAACCTAGGATACGTCTAGTGATGCTTAGTACTTGTAAAAGATATAGAATTAATTCCCTACATTTAAAAAAAATTGCAAGGAATGATTGCATTAGGGCGATTCACTTTAGCAACAGACCACTGATTACTAGGTTCTGTAAAAGACTGGAAGATTGAAAACAGAATAGTAATCTGTTGTGTAAAACTTCAGGATTCAGTTGTGCTATGTCTTATGCTTGTCTTATGCTGAGTATTAAAAGGAAAATTGCACCAAAAATTATTTTGTACAATGTCAAAAGATTGCATCAGCTCAGTCTGTTATATTGGAACATCACTGATTACTAGAATGTTTCCACGTCAAACAAAAGGTGAGCAAAAAATAGATTTACCCATAAATTCTGCAGTAGAATACGGAGGTCGATTAATATGCGCCATGTCACATTATTATGTCCATCAAGTAATACCCTTAGTAACTGTCATGTGCACCATGGATAGCAGCTAGGCAGGTTGGGAGTGACTCAATAAGGTTCTGGTAGGTTGGCACAGGTATTTGGAGCCGACTGCATCCCACAGTTGCTGCAAGAGCATCAATAGAGCCAATCCAGGGGCTCCCACACATGCTTAGTCTAGAAACTTAGGGAGCCACAGTATTACTTGGAATGTTGGTCCTACTCTTCCAACCAATGATGGACATTTCTAACCATGTGACTAGAGATGGGCGAATTTCCGGAAATTCGTTTCTTTCACTTCGCCGAATTTCTCGGCAAAAAATAACCGTTCCAAATTACTTCGGGACAAATCACGTTAAAAAAAGCTATTTCAAGGTGAAAGAGCCTGCGGGGTGCTGTAAACTTTGTCCCATGCTTAAATATGAGGGGGAGCTTGGTTTTGTCTTCATACAATTTTTGTGTTTTAGTATGCACGCACAAGACTGCCGCCTCTAAAAATCCTTACTATAAAATTCCCGGGCATTAAAGGGGCAAAACTGACCAAAAAACTGAAGGGGGGAATGTTGCCTGATAAATCTGCCAGAAAAAGTGGAAAAAAAAAGTGAAGCTCGGGTGGAAAATTGTGACAGAGTGGGGAGGGACGGGTCAGAAAACAGCAGCATGAGGTCAACAGGGGGCAAAAATAAATTTTGGAGGGGGAAAAAAAAACAGGAATAGGCCACGGGGAGTGGCACAATGACACAGTGTGGAGGTCCAGTAGAAGCAGCATGAGGCAACAGTGGACAAACAGAGTGCTGGGGTCAGGCATCAGCACAGCACAGCATGAGGTCAACAGTGGCACAATGACACATTTTTTTGGGGCAGGGCACAGCCAGAGCAGCAGCATGGGGTCAGCAGGGGCACAATGACCAGTGTGTGGTCAGGGCAGCAGCCCCTTTGGTCAGACAGGGAAAATGACATTTGGGGTGGCAAAAAGGAATACCCAGAGTGGGAAAATGACACAGTGTGTGGGGGTCAGGGGCGCAGCCCAGCGCAGCATGAGGTAGACAGTGGCAAAATGACCAGTGTGAGGTCCGGCAGCAGCAGCATGGGGTCAGGATGGCACTGACATTCTGGAGGGGGCAAAACAGATACCCCACAGGGGGCAAAATGACACGTTGGGGGGTGAGGGGCTGCGCAGCTTGGGGGTCAACAGTGGCACAATGACACCTGGAGGTGGCAAAAACAGGGTGGGCCACAGAGTGGGACAATGAAAAGTGTGGAGGTGACGGCAGCCCCCACAGCAGAAAACTTGGGGCAACAGTGGCACAATGACACGGTGTAGGTCAGGGCAGCAGCCAAAAACACACATGAGGTCAACAGTGGAAATGCTTCTGGAGGGGGAAAAAAACAAGAGTAGCCACAGAGTGGGACTTGACACAGTGTGGAGGCCCGGGCACAGCACAGCGCAGCATGGGGTCGGCGTGGCCAATGACATTCTAGGTGGCAAAAACAGGGTACCACAGAGTGGGACAAGACACAGTGTGGAGGTACGGAGCGGCCACACACAGCATGAGGTCAGACAGTGGCCAATGACACAGTTTAGGTCACGGGCAGCAGCCACAGCACGCATGAGGTCAGACAGGGGCACAATGACATTTGGGGGTGGCAAAAACGGAGTAGGCCCAAGGGGGCAATGCACAGTGGGGGGTTTAGGCGCACCCACAGCAGCAGATGGGTCAGGCAGTGCACAATCACTTTTGGGGAGGTGGCAAAAACAGGAGTAGGCCACAGAGGGGCAATGACACAGTGTGGGTTCCCAGCGCCCGCAGCGCGAGGTGGGCATGGACATCACTTTCTGGAGGTAAAAAACGGGAGTAGGCCACAAGGGGGACAATGAACGTGGGAGGTCAGGGGCAGCGCCAAGCAGCACATGAAGTCAAGCATGGCACAAGACTGAGTGTGTAGGTCACGGCAGCCCACGCGCAGCATGGGGTCAGACAGGGGGCACAATGCACGTGTGGAGGTCAGGGCAGCAGCCACAGCGCCATGAGGTAGACAGGGACAATGACTTCGGGGGTGGCAAAAAAGGAGTGGGCCACAGAGGGGGACAATGACACGGGTTTGGAGGTCACGGAGCACCACAGCACAGCATGAGGTAAGAAGGGGCCCAAAATGACCAGTGGGGAGGCAGGGGGCAGAAACCACAGCAGCAGAAAAGGGGTCGGGCAGGGGCCAATCAATTCGGGGGGGGCAAAAACAGAGTAAGGCCACAGGAGTGGGGAAAATGGCCCAAGTGTGGGGGTACGGAACGCCCAGCAGCAGCAGATGCAGACGTGGCACAAGCACATTTTTAGGTCCGGCAGCAGCCACACAGCGCAGGGTCAGACAGGGGGCACAATCACTTCTGGGGGTGGCAAGAACAGGAGTAGGCCATAGAGTGGGACAATGAAAGTGGGGAGGTCACGGCGCGCCACTGCAGCAGCATAGGTCAGACAGTGGCAAAATGACATTTGGAGGTTTGAAAAACAGGAAAAAAAAAAGGGGGGCCCACAGAGGGGCACGTGAACGTGTTGGTCAGCAGCAGCCACGCGCAGCATGAGGTCAGAAAGGGGCAAAATTGACATTCTGGAGGTGGCAAAAACTGGAGTAGGCCACAGAGGGCCACAATGACAGGAGTGGGGGTGACGGCGGCGGGAGCAACAGCATGGGGTCAGAGGGGGCACAATGACACAGTGTGAGGTCACGGCAGCAGCCAAAAAGCAGCACTGAGATCGACATGGCACAATGAAGAGTGTGGAGGGGGTGGAAATACCTTCCTGGTAAAGAGGGTTTTGGTGCAGATGGAGAAACTTCAGCGATTTTGGTCGGGGGGTGGGGCATCAAATAGTGGCTGAGGCAGGTAGTTGAACCCCGACTCATTTCTCACAGTTTGGGTGAGGCTCATGGCTGATGTATCTGACGCCAAGGCATTTTGTGTGGAAATCCCGCCGATCCCGCGATTCATCTTGACAAAGGTAGACATTTCACATTTCCCGTGGAAAGCGAGTTCTCCTTGGGGGAAAAATGGCTCCCGCCGCACTGAACACCCGCTTGATGCCACATACTGGGCCGGGCAGGGGCAGCTTCTCCACTGCAAACCGGATTGCGGCCACACAACCAGTTTGGCTGCCCAGTAGTCCAGCGGATCTTCTAACTGGGTGGCAAATGCTGTCCAAGTAGGCCACCCCCTGTTGGTTCAGGGGCTGCCCAGGTTTGCGCTGTGGCGACTGCCCTCCTCATAGGCGGGAAGGAAGCCTCAACATGACTCCGACTTAGTTGCTGCTGATGGGGCTGGTACTGCTCGACACCCCCCCTTCCCCCCCCAGCCGCGGCGTAGTCGTGGCGCTGAGAACCCCGGTTTAGAACCCGTCAGGGGGGCGAGCGCACATGGGAGCGGCCAACTGACTAGGGGATTTTCCTATGTATTTTTTTTGTTCCTCCCCCTTTAATAGGGGAAAAAGGCTCCCATTTTGGAACGGAAACGGGGTCCAATAGGGGGAGGCCAAAGTCATCCCTCTGCCAGATGCTGACTATTCGGCTGTCACTAACCCGGGAAATCGTTGTGCGGGCCTCTGCACAAGGACTCCGAGGGGGTCCCCGCCTCCATCTCCCCGAGGGAGATTTGGGGCATCTGCCCGTCTTTCCCCATCCCATCTACCCCTCCGCTGCTCCTGCTCCTCCCTCATTTTACCAACTTTTCTTCTGTCCAATTCCCTTCCTCCCCATTTTATCCCCAGCGGGGCTCAGTGGCCGCGAGATGTATCCCCCGTTCCAGTCCCTGCCCAAAGATTTTTTAGCATCTGCCCAGGGCATGAAGCAGTGGAAAGACGTTATTTTCCGTAGTCTGGCGCTGAAAATAACGTCGCCTCCTCGAATGGCCTCAAAAACGCAGGTGTCACGCATGAGCTGCCACTGGCTGACATCAAAATTACACAGGGGAGTACTCCTGTTCACGCCTGTATCATCAAAAAATCGTTAATGGCCTTTCTCTGTTCTACAGTCGGTCATACATGTGCAGCTGAATTCAACGGGTGGAAACATCGCATATCAGAGTGTGTTGGGGAGGCCGTTCTGCTGCTGCAACTCTCGTGGAGGGTGTTCCTGGCTTGTAGGATGGATGAAGTGCATGCACAGTTTACTGGCATTTTCAGAATATTCTGAAGATCGGTGTAAGACTGTCAGAACCTTATCACAACCAGATTGAACACGGGCGCCATGCAGGGCGCATGGACCATCCCTCCTCGGTGCAGCGCGGAACCATGTTCTCCCATGTCCGTCACCATGGTTCCGATTTGCAGTTGGCGCGGAGAAAAGCCACACATCGATTTCTTGCTGCATGATGCGGGCAGTTCCTCCCCTGTGTGACTTCGTTGCCCAAGGCAAGCCTGGTGTAGATCTGCGTATACACGCTCTGATGCCACTATGATGGAGAAGTAAAAATACTTGTGGGGCTGAGACTGGTGGTGGTGGTGGGAGGAGGAGGAGGCGGACATTGGCGCAAGTCACGCAGTTTGCAACGTGGAGGAGTTAGCGGGTCTCCTGTCCAATGTGTTGGGGTGCCTGGGCCGGTAAAGCACATTCACCCAGTGGGGCAGTAATGGCTCGACATGTACTGGCCTGGACCGTAGTAAGCTCCAGACGTCCGCGCTGCTGTGCACCTTGGAAACATATAAGGATAAGCATAACAGGACTGGCACTTCTGTTTACATATTTATGAGTGCTGGTACGCCTTTTTTGGAAAGTAAAATTACGGCTTGGAAACTCTCCATCTGGCTCGGCACAAGGCATTAGTTCTCTGACGGTGCCAGAGTCCACCATTTGGAAGGGAGGGACTGCAGTACCAACAAATTGGACAGGAGCACGGTCAGCTGCTGCCACCTTAGGATGGTTGGATGATACTGTTGTCTCTTTGCAAATCGCCTCGCTGAACAACTGCTGGCGCCATGAGTAGCGAGGAGCAGGAGCATCTGGCCGGGAGAGGGATTCTCAAAGAGAAACAGCTCCCATTCTGCAGAGGAGGTGGAGCCTTGACTGGCTGCAATGGCATACTTGCCACTGGGCGCTGCTGCTTGCTGTTGTGCCGGCGGCAGGATGGACCACACATTGGCCACATTTCTCCCAGGCACCGGATGGTGACGCTGGCATGTGTTGACGCAGGGCCGTCGGTGCCAACGTAGCTCCCGGCCACGCTTCAATTTCTGCTTTCAGATTCTACTTATACCCATATTAGGCTCCTCCGAGTGTCTTTAGCAAAGAACTGCCACACCGCCGAGTATTGATTTTTACCGCCAAGCTCCGCACTGAGTGGACTACTGCCGCCGCTGCCTCTCTGAGCCCCTGTGCGCTTCTTTCTTGGACCTGCGAAGCAGGTTTTTTACACCGTGGCGCTTGGCTCCCGACCTCCACCACTGCTGCTATCCTGCTGACTCAAGGGCCAACCGACCCACTTACTGGCTGCGCCCTGCCTGACGCCGCATGCTGACCGCCTCTTTCTCCTGACGATGATGAAAGCCCTTGCCTCACCCGGCCTCCCAGTGCTCGGTCTGGGGCTACATTCATCATCTAATTTGTGTTTTCATCGTCACTGCTGTCCTCATTTTTTCCACCGTTTGGTATGCAGAGGCTGAACCCTCCCAACGATGACCTCCATGACTACTTCTCAACATCTATTATCTTTGCCGCACTACTGCAAGAAGCAGGGGATATTGAGCCCATTTCTTTGCTGCCGTAGCTGCTGGACTGCCCTCCTCAAATTGTTCATCTGCATATGTAGTGGCGCTGAGACCAGACCACCATACGTAGATCTCGGGCGAGGGAACCGGATGGACAGAGGAGGGTTGAGGACAGGTGAGGGCGCTGACACGCTCCGGGCCAGGCCAAATAAGGGTTGTGTCTGGTCGTTCCCACCGACTTGGTTGGGTTGTCAGATGTCATCTGGGAGGATAGTGGATGACTAGACATCAATCAAGAACCCTTGGGTTGCTAGTCAGCACACGGGCCGCTAGATGACAGCGGCAGTTTGTGGCCTACCGAGTGGACCCCTGCTTGCGACGTCCCCTTTGCTGTGCTGCGACCTGGGCTGCTCCTGGAATATTTGTGCCTCTGCCACTTGCAGGCGAAGAGCCTGCCACTCTCTGTCTGACATACTATTTTGTTCTAAATTGTAACAGACACTGTTTGATGAAGATATCTGTATATGATAAATACACACCCTGTATTTGACCTCCAAATGAACCCACTAAGAAGTATAGGTAACCTTGGATATAAATTCCGCTCCACAAATGGGCAGGAAAAATTGAATTGTATGTGCCGGTTTAAAAACTCTGTGTATTTTTACTGAATGTAAGGCTTAATTAATCTTCGGATATGAAGTATGCTACGAATTTCTTCTGTGGCGGTGAAAAAGAAAGTTTTCTTACTGAGTGCATATGCAGAATAATACTAGTTAACCCTTGGATGTAATTGCGCCAAAGAATATGAGCCACCACAAACTTGTAGATTTGTAGCGGTGTTTACAATGCGGTGTATTTTACGCCACACAACAAGAGATAAAATTGTAATTAAACCTTTGCTTGAGAATTAGCTACGGAAAAATGTATATATTTTGGCGGTGAAAATGAGGTTTTTGGAGTCACCACAGCTGAAAAAACAATGCTTAATTAAGCCCCTGGATGTAAATTGCGGCCAAAGAATTGAGCCAAACCACAAACTACTAGCTATTGTAGCGTGTTACAATGCAGTGTTTTTTACGCACACAACAAGAGATAATATTGTAATTAAACCTTTGCTTGTGAATTAGGCTACAGGAAAAATGTTATATTTTGGGCGGTGAAATGACGGTTTTTGGGTCACACAGGCTGAAAAACAACGCTTATTAATCCCTGGATGTAAATTGCGCCAAAGAATTGAGCAGCCAAAAATGAAGTGGTATTTGTATTGTAAAACTGCTGTTTCTTTAAATGGAATTACAACCAGCGAACTGGCCTTAGTTCCCCCTTGGATTTTACTATGTGACTGTGAGCAGTATAGGATAATGTATATGCAGCAGAAGTGGACGCACACTGGGTTTCTTATTCCCAATACCCCCAAAAATTAGAAATAGAACAAGTTAGAGAAGCAGTCTCTGAGACAAGCTGAGACACCCACAAAAAATCGCTGTTAAAAATCAGTTCTTCAGTACAATCAGCGCGGCAGCACACCTTCCCGTTTAGAACGGTGTGAGGAGTGTGAGCAACCTGCGTCGTGCCAGGATCTTAATATTAGTGCGGTGAGTTACAGGAATAACAGCGGTCTCTGATTGGCTTCATCTCTGCTTATGTCATGCAGGGCTATGACCTTCTTCCTCCCAGAGTTCTTTGCCCACATGTAACGCCATGTGCTGCAGACATTTTATTCAATGAAAGCAAACTTCGTTCACCCGAAGTACCCCAAACTTCGACTTCGTTCAGAACCAAAGTTTTCCTGAAATTCTCAAATACCGAATTCCACTTCGTTAGAATCAATTCGCCCATCTCTACATGCGACATATCACATTGTCGTGCTGGAAGATCCCTTCCGTCCCAGGGAAGACAATCAGCAATTATGAGTGCATGTGATCTGCAAGCATGAATTGATATCCAAATCGTTTGAGAGTTCATATCTAGTGTTGAGCGATTACGTTGGCCATCGACATCGGTCGATGGTCGACCATCATCGACAAGATTAGTCGATGGGATAATCAATGGTAGATTATGATCGATGACCGATTAAAGTCTATGGGAGAGCAACAACACTTAATTCTTAACCCAAACAGGCTGGAGAAGCTGGAATTAACATCCACAAAGTAAAATGGATACGGGCTACATCTTAGCAACACATGTAGGTTATAAAAGGCCACTGAAAAACTCACACACCATTCACTATCCCTGTCTTGCACCACAGCTTGCCCTTAACTGCATGACCCACAAATAGTTGTGAGCGATTATTATCGACAAAGTGGAAATCGGACACAGTTTTTATGTTGATCGAAATTTTTAAGATTCATGCGATAATTTAGTTAAAATCTGAGCATCATCTATTAATATCGCGCCATTTTCGGTGCTTCCTGTAATTTTGTGTGGCAGCAAAACAGTGTAAGAATAGGCAGGGTGAGATGTGTTGTGCGACGTCATGACTCGGATGTGTATGGTTTGCGATTGGCTGGAAAATTCACATGACCTCGTTTTTCATTGAAACTGCCCTTCCTGTTCTGGTTCAGTGTTTCTCAGGTCTCATGCGGAGGACGTGCGCTCTGACTGTGTACAAACAGCACTCAGCGAAATTATTCTATTTCTTCACAGAGAAATGCTCTACTGTTAGCTGTGATCCTTACAACTTAGTAGATCAGAGATTGAAATGATTTTATGTAGTTAGGTAGAGAATTTTAAAGGAGCATTACGCTGTAAAGTCATGGAGGGAATCGGGGGGGTGGGGAGGCCCGCGGGCGAACACAGGGATCAAGCTCCATAACAGAATACTGGTTAAGTTCACCAAAGACTTAGTGTTAGGACATTGCACTGCAATTGCTTTATTATTAAAGTTTTCTATTGAAATTTTCTGGATATTGGCTGCCTGAACCTTATATTAGGATACACATCTTTTTCTAGTAAATGCTGGTCTCTTTGTTAGTGCAAAACTCCACTTTAATTATCAGTATACATTTCAGAATAGGTGTTCTTTCAATTTTGCACCAATTCCAGTTTGTTGATATAGCAACCTTGCAAGTTAAATTAGACAGCAATTTGTAGGTCAGCACAGGTTGATAGGTTGCCAAAAATACCTTTTTATTATCTCCGAATATATTACAGATAAGTGTTTTTTTCACTTTGGGGCCGGCACCCCACTACAGCTTTGTTCATTCTGAGGCACCTTGCACATAAATGTGGAATAGAGCAATTTTGTAGTAACTCAAGGGAATTGAAAGGTGCCAAAAAATACCTTTTATTATCCGAATACATCTACCTGATACGTGTTTTTTTCATTTTGCGCCACTAAGCTTTGTTCACTTGAGGCACTTGCATTTAAATGTGTATAAAGCAACTTTTGTAGTCCCATGTGAACTGATAGGTGCCAAAATAATACCTTTTATATCAATACATTACAGATAGTGTTTTGTTCCCTTTGCGCACTACAGCTTTGTCTTTGAGGCACCCTTGCCTTAATGTGGATACAGCAATTTTGTAGTCACCACAGGTGAATTGAAAGGTGCACAAAAACTACCTTTTATTATTGAATACATTACAGATACGTGTTTTTTTCAATTTTGGCGCAGGCCAGCTTTGTTGATAGATCTACTTTGCAGTTAAATTTGAATCAGCAATTTTGTTTTGATTGAGGGATTGAGAATAGCTGTGATTTGCCGTCTTTTAATAAGAGAACCTTTCACCAAAACTTTCCATACTTCTCAAATTTTTATATTTCTGGACATGGAGCGAAAATTCATCTGGTAAGCGAGAAAGAGGGGGGTAGGACTTGGAGGTAGAAGGTACGAGAGAAGGTGCTCCTTCCTGTGCTGGCGACATCACCTGCATCCAGCAGTCTTTCCCTCTCGTCCTTCCCAGCTCACGGCCACAAATGTCGTCATCAGCATACACCAGCATCCGTCCAACATGAAGCAGCCCAAATGTAAACACGTGTACCCACCACGGTGGATAATCCATTTTTGAAGACCTCTTTGATGACAAAATGCGGTTGGGTCAGAAGGCATGTTAAAAAATCAAGAAGCCAAAGAGGATGATTTTCTCTGCTTGACGCACAGTTACTGATGCCATCAGAGGAGGATAAGGAAGGCCGGTTCAATCGGCAAAGTCCCGGGCGGCGGCAAACGCCTTGCAGTGCACTTCTTGTTGCCCGCAGCTTTCTGGATGCAGAAAGTCAGGACGACGGGAAGTCACCTGTGTGATGAGATGATGACGAACATTACCGGATCACAACGTGGTCTTTTCAGCTGAATTTTCTTGCGAGCGCTTCATTCCCCCCCCCCCCCCCCACTCCCCGCCACCCCCCCCCCCCCCCCCCCCCCCCCCCCCCCCCCTCCCCCCCCCCCCCCCCTCTGGACGAGGAGGAAGTCGGATGGGGTAGTTGTCAGTACGGGTTCCGTCTCATAAAGGGAGGGGCGGGGGGGGGGGGGGTCGGGGGGGGGGGGGGGGAGGGGGGGGGGGGGGGGGGGGGGGGGGGGGGGTGGGGGCTTGGGTGGGGGGGGGGGGGGGGGGGGGGGGGGGGGGGGGGGGAGGGGGGTGGGGTGGGTGGGGGGGGGGGGGGGGGGGGGGGGCGGGGGGGGGGGGGGGGGGGGGGGGGGGGGGGGGTGGGGGGGGGGGGGGGGTGGGGGGGGGTGGGGGGGGGGGGGGGGGGGGGGGGGGGGTGGGGGGGGGGGGGGGGGGGGGGGGGGGAGGGTGGGGGGGGGGGGGGGGGGGGGGGGGGGGGTGGGCGGGGGCGGTCGCAGATGTCCGCTGATATGATTCGCCTGCCACGGTCAGCGCAAACCGCCTCGCTTACGCGGTCAAAAAGGTTCAGGACCTACTCAAGCTGGGCCTTCTTTGAGCAATGCCTCTGATTCAACCCCGCCCCGATCGTCATATGCCGCCTTTGCCGTTAACGCATAAGTAGAGGCCATAGAACCTTAGATGGTTAACCACCACCAACTGTCGAGTCACATGCAGCGAATGCATGAGTTTGAAAATGGTGGCAAGACTTGGCCAAAAAAGGCCAAGATCGACGCCGGGCCTCATCCACTGTCAAACAACCCTCTGTCTTCCGCTCCTCCTCGCCACCACCAAGCGTTCTCAGCTGCCCCTGTCTCTCAGTGTCATGATCAGGGATCAGCCTACGCTTCAGCCTCCACCGTCGCTCGAGTACACCAGCACACCAGAGACCATCCTACCCTTCTCCTTCCGCCAGTTTGACGGACCTGCACGCCGTTACAGCGGCCAGTCTAGTCAGCCAGCCTTCTGTCTTCAGGTTTGGTAGCAGAAGAAACACTTTAACCCAAACCATTCCCAATGCCAAAAGCCTGAATGTCGGCATTTGCAGGCTTTTGGCCATTGGAAATGTTGCCTTTCAGTCTGGTGGACACAGTTGGGTTCCGCCTACGTCATGGCCTGCCTGCCCCAAATACCAGATGCGAGCAGGCATTTCTTTGCAGAAAAGCCGTCCCCCCCTCTGACACTGGCCCGAGCAACTTGTCATCTAAAATTTCAAGGCGTTGTCTGCATCTGTGTCCGGAAAAAGTCATCTCACACGAACACATGGACTAGTAAGCACGGCAGGCCTCTATATATCTGTGACAGCTCACTGGGTGAGCTGGGGTGGATGTCTATGGGGGTGACGGTGGCTCTCAGCTCGGAGCACGCTCTTCAAAACCGCAGGGGTTGGTGCAGGGTCTCTTTAACCCAAGGTCTCTGGTGGCATCACGTGCCCAGAGACACCAGGCCGTGTTTGAAATTAATCTGCTTGGAGACCGTCCACACACAGGCACAGGAGCTGTGGAGGCTCTAAGCAACGCAGACCCGAGCGCTGGCTGGGTGACAAGATCTTGTGCAGGCAAGGTGGTGAGCGATAAACGGGCGAAATCTTGCTGGCCGCTTAAGATCGGTAGCGCTGGAGCACATCCGTGCCTGGCATCATGTCTTGAACCTTGTCGTCCAAGGAAAATTTCTAAAGGAGACTACCCGGGTCTGGACTGCACTGCCTGATAGAAGGCTCTTAGGTTGAGTTCGCACTTCCGCCGTTCGCACCCTGCTTCAGTCCCGCCCCTCCTCCCCCTCCCCCCCCCCCCTCCCCCCCCCCCGGCCTGCTGCGTTGCTAACGTCAGCTCGGCCTCCCGTCAACCGTATCTTGTTGACGTGGCAACAGCTGGGGAATTCCACCCTCCACATGCTCCAGCGATTTGTGGCAGCTGAGCAATGCCATTACGCAGTAAGAAGTGAAATGGCCTGACACGCAGGGTGCGGGAACCTCGGGGTGTTGAGCCACCCGAGAGTGGAGCGGTGAAAGAGCGCAGGCACATCCTTTTCAGTTTTGAGAAGCACCAAAATGGTCAGTGTGGACAATGCCTTGTAGCTTGAGCATTGTGGTGGGATCTTAGTTCTTGACGATCGTTGGACACTCTGAAACAACAGGCCTGCCAGCGACGGAGGAGGACACGGACACAGATGCGGAACACGGCGCTCTCTCTCCGTCAAATCCACAAGGCCCGACAGTTCACATTTTCATCGTGTCTCATTAGCCAGTGTTCGGGGTCCAGGGCTATTTTTTTTAAATCAAGGTGACGCAATTCAGCTCTCAGGGTGCATCATCTCATGGCAAGGTCAGGGCTGTGTTTGAAAAGCTTGCCAGAGCACCTGGGAGGAGGAGGAAGAGCAGGAGGAGGTTTTCTAGACACGATGTTACCGACGTCCATGCCTTGGAAAGATGTTGATCGCGAATTTGAGTCAGAGGAGAAGATGAGGAAGATCAGTTTGCTAGTGCCCCTCGACCCAGAGGCTTGGGAAATCAAGGCTCCATCTCTCACATGAGTGCTTGGATGCTCCATTTCATCCAACATGATCCTCGCATTAAGGCCATCAAAATGAACAACAGTTACTGGGTGGCCACCCTCCTGGATCCCCGGTACAAAACAAAAATCAGCACTTTCCTTCCACCCACCCAAATAGAGAGGAAAATGCAGGAAATGGAGACCTTGCTGATTGATCAACTGGAGACATCTGTTGCGTCTGCTTCACGTTCCCCAAATGTCACGGTGGAACAACATCAGCGACCTGACAGCAGTAGAGTGCCAAGTAGGCGTAGCGGCAGCAGCAGGCAAGGTGGCAGAAGCCTAATGGGTGACCTCTGGCAATCTTTGTTTACCACCTCACCAACGCATGCAATGCAGGGCACACATCCAACACACAGAGATCAGCTTAAGATCATGGTGCACGACTATCTGCATCTCAACACCGATGTTTTTGCATGTGTTCCGGACCCAATAGACTTCTGGGTATCCAAAATGGACGAATGGCCCGAGCTGGCTCGTCACGCCATAGAGGTGTTGTCCTGCCCAGCAGCCAGCGTCATATCTGAGCAGACCTTCAGCACAGCTGGAGGAGTCATTACAGACAAACGCATCCGGCTTTCCACAGATAATGTGGATCGTTTGACTTTCATCAAGATGAATCAGGCATGGATCTCTGATGATGTTGTGGCCCCAATTGCCGAGGTCACCGATTAGTTGCTGGTCTACTTCACATTCCTTTTCAAACAGAAATGGTCCTCTTGAAAACTTTTTTTTAAAATGATCATTTCTTACTGCAATTTTTATTCTCTTTTCCCAACAGTTCATTTTGCTGGTTTTGCTGTGAGGAGACTGTAAAAGACAGCAAGGTTTCATGACAACACCGTATTCCATTTACTCACTTTATCTTAAGAAGTTTTCGCATTGTCAATAGTTTTGAGGTCATGTTGCTGAGAACAGCTAAATTATGGTCCTTTGAACAGAAAGGGGGCTTTAAGGGGCATTTCTCCCTCAAAATTTTTTAACGGGGCGGGAAAGTCATTTTTTTAATTTTTTGGGTCAGCGCTTTGAAATGCAGCAATACAAGGTCCTATAAAAAAAAAAAATTTTGTTTCAACAGAATTTGTTTTCTTCACAATTGCCCAAAAAAGGTCAAGGGTCATGCTTTGAATTTTTGGGGGCATTTTTGCTTTGAAAGCAGCAAACCTACAGGTCCTTTTAAAAAAAAAAGTTTTTTTAATAAACCCTTTGTTCTTCACAATTGCCCAAAAAAGGTGGCTCATGGGTCATTCGTTAAATTTTTTGGGGGCTTTTTGCTGTGACATGCGCTATACTAGAGGTCCTATTCTAAAAAATGTTTTTTATAACAGACATTTTTTTCTTCACAATTACCCAAAAGTGGCTCAAGGGCATGTTTGAATTTTTGGGGGCATTTTGCTGTACATGCAGCTATACTACAGGCCCTTTTTAAAAAAATTTTGTTTCTAACAGACATTTGTTCTTACAATTATAAAGAGGGGTCGGGGTGATGGTGCTGTCAAAAACGGGAATAGGTAGGCACGTTAAGGGGACACATATTGAAAATGACTTTTTTTTTGCAAGATCTTTAAATATCTATCAATCCCTGTATTGAACCCCCCTTTTTTAATACAAGAAAAAAAGAAACAAAGACGGGTGGGATTCCACCCTTTTTTAAAAAATGGTTTTTCTAAAATTTAAAAATACTAAAAAATTGCAGTACAAAATGCTGTTAAAAAAATTCCTTAATTGTACAAGGGAGGTACAGGAAAACTTGCGAATTAGGTTTTCAAGGACTTTGGTATGGAGCACGCAGAAACAAAGTACAGAGACCATTTCCTCCAGCGCATTGAGAAAAATGAGAAAAGAATGCCAAAGATAAAGGGACCGGGGTGTAACGGAGCTTTAAACCCACCGTATTTCCAATGAAGTCAAGGGGTCCACACTCATAGGGAGGGCAACCTACCCAGGTTTGAGGGTACTGGGGAAGGCTGGAGTTCTACACTTCCGCCCCACTCGCTTCAGCACCATTTTTCGTGCTGGGTCATCGGGCATTTTAAACCCTGCTGTTAATGAATGGATGCACCTGGGCCCCCACCGCACCCACGACCCCGGCCCGGTCTGCTGTGGCCCAAGACAGGTATAGTCAATGTCCAGTGAAACGAAAATGGGGTTGAAAACTCCTTTTTCCGGCATTTTTTAAAAATGGGGGGGTCATGCAGGTTTGGGGCTCAGCTGTGGCCCAGGACGTATAGTCAATTCCAGTGAAACTAAAAGGGTGGTTGAAAACCCTCCTTTTCCGCACTTTTTAAATGTGGGGTCATGCGGGTTTTGGGGTCATGCTGTGGCCCAGGACAGGTATATCAATGTCCAGTGAAAAAAAAAGGGGGGTTGAAAGATCCTTTTTCCGGCACTTTTTAATGTGGGGGTCCGGTTTTGGGGCTATGCTGGGGCCAGGACGGGATATTAAATGTCCATTCAAGTAAGATGAGGGTTCAAATCATACTCCCTTCTGGACTTTTAAATTTGTGGGGATGCAGGGTTTAAGGGTCAGGGTGTGGTACAAGACAGGGAAATGAATGGTCTGTGACTTTTTTTTTTGTGACTTTTATAACCTAGGTGTTGCCAAGATGTAGCACATATCCTTTGATGTTGTGAATGTTAAAATTTTGCTTTTTCCAGCCCTTTTTTTGGGGGGTTTAATAATGAAGGTTTGTTGTCCCCTAGACTTTAAAAGGTCATCCCCAAAACGAAACGCTCCTATCGAAAAACCTTATCGATACGGCCACTATCGACTATCATCGATCCGATACCAACGCAATCGCTCAAACTACTTGAGTAAAGCATTTCCCAAAATTCCTATTAACCCTTTGGGGTTTTTCTTGTCTTCAGTGTGCCCCTGATTTTTGTGTTAGATTATATATTTTTGATGTGTACACCTTATTACGTTTTTTTGTCCATTTGAAAATGGCAATCTCATTGGTTTCGCATCAGCTGCCTCTTTTAAACCAGTGCAGGGGTAATCCCAATTTCTAGTTCCTACCATTTCCCCGAAAGTTTCAGTCTGGGTTGACGCCCAGTGAGTCACATTTCAGTGAGGGGCCCCCTCTCGGGGCCCCCTTTACGTTTTGGGAGGGGAGCTTAATACAATCTTTTATAAATACTGTAAACTAAGATCCCAGGGGTTTTTTATATTTTTCTTAGCAGTAAAAATTTTAAATTCCCATATACCTTTAGGTTTTTTTTTTCTTTAGGTGCCACTGATATTTGTGTTAGGGTGTATGCTTTGCCCCTTTTTAGTGTGCACCCATGCTTGCGTTTTTCAAAGTATAAAATTTAGATGTGCACAGCCTTTTTTACTTTTGATCTATTTGGAAATGGGAATCTCATTGGTTTCTACCAGTGCCTCTTTTAAAAAAGTGCAGATAACCAATGCTATTCCTACCTTTTCCCCGAGAATTGCAGTCTGGATTTACCCTATGAGGTAAAAATGTTCGTTAGGGACCACCTGCTCGGGGGTCCCTTACGTTTTGGGGGGTGAGCTTTAAAACAATCTTTGATCAAATACTGTAAATAAAGCCCAGTTTTTTTTTTTAGTAAGCATTTCCAATATTCCTATATACCCTTTAGGTTTTTCTTATCTTTGTTGCCACTGAATTTGGTTTTTGTGTTGCTATTGCCTTTTTAGTTCACCTATCTTAGTTTTTCAAAGTATATTTTTGATGTGCCACCTTATTACGTTTTTTAGTCTATTTTGAAATCTGACTGTCACTTTTGTGAGAAAACTTTTTGACACTTTTTTCCTATCCATGTTTATTTGGATTGTTTTCCCCCGGAACATTTTGCTTTAAGTTAGTAAAAAATTTTTCCCTACAAGCCTTGTTTTTTTTGTGTAAAAATCAAAAATTTTATGAAAAATTTTAAAAATCTAAAGATTTTGAAAATTCCAAAATTTCTGCGTGCAAGACAGATAAATTTTTCACCCAAAATAGTTTATAACTAGCACTACCATATGTCACTGAGGTTGGCATCATTTTTTTAAATGTCTTCTTTTTAAAGACATTTGGGGCTTAGAAATTTAGTTAATTTTCTCCATTTTCAAAAAATTTGCAATATACTTTTTTTTAGGGACCTCCCCTTTGATTGGCTTTTTAGGCCCGTATGTTAAAATACCCCCATAAATGCACCTTTTAAAAACTAGACCCCTTAAAATTTTCAACAGTTTTAAAAAAAATTTGATAACCCTTTAGGATTTCACAGAAATTAAAGCAAATGGGGGGAAATTTTTAAAAATTTCACTATTTTTTCAGATTTTCAATATTTTAAACCATTATTCACTGGAATCGTAAAAGGACTAGGTAAATGCAATGTAATATCATTTCCTCCAGGTCTGCCGTTTTTAGAAATATCCCATATGTGGCCCTAGTGCATTATTTGACTCACCCATAAGCCCCAGAATAGGAGGAGCACCTACTGGACTCTGGGGTCTCATTTTCAATGCAATTTTATTTAGGCACCATTTCCGGTTTGAAGAGGCCCTAAGGTGCTAAAACTTAATAAAAACCCCTAAAAAGACCCCATATTGGAAACTACACCCCTTAAGGTATATATACAGGCGTGAAGTGAGTATATTGACGCCACAGGTGATTCACAAATTTTTTTTTAGCATTAGGCTGTGAAAATTAAAAAAAATTTTTTTCCAATAATCTACAATTTTAGCTTAAAATGTTTCATATTTACAAGGAATCCTGGAAAAAAGAACCCCAAAACTTTGTTAAGCAATTTCTTCAAAGTTCGGCAATAGCTTACATGTGGGTGTAAACTGCTGTTTGGGCAAATGGCAGGGGGTACAAGGGAGGGAGCGCTATTTGGCTTTTGGAACGCAGATTTTGGTGGGGCCATGTCGCATTTGCAAAGCCCCCAAAGTACCAGAACAGGTGAAACCTTCCAGAAGTCGCCCCATTTTAGATTCAACACCCTTCATGGATCTCAGATAGGGGTGTATTCTGCATTTTGGGTGCACTGGTGTTCCATCGTTTTTTTTAGCATTGGGCCATGAAAATGGGGGGGGGGGGGTGGGAACGCAGCTCCACCATTGTTTTTTGGGCTTTAATTTTACAGCGTTCGCCTTGCACTGTAAATGATGTGATAACTTTACTATGGGGGTCGGTACAATTGCAATGATATAAATTTTATATAGTTTTTTATGTTTTATGACTTTCACACAATAGAAATAGGTCTATAAAAAAATGCGGTTTTATGTTGTCCTATTCTGACAGTAACAACTTTTTTATTTTGCTGTGTGCAGAGCTGTGTAGGGCCTTGTTTTTTGCGGGGTGAATTGACGCTTTTATTGGTACCATTATGGGGTGCATACAACACTTTGTTCACTTTTTATTAAGGTTTTTGTGAGGCATTTTGAACAAAATACAGCAATCCTGGTAGTGTTTTTTATTTTTATTTTTTATTGCGGTCACTCTGCATTAGATATGACATGAAAGCTTTACTCAGCAGGTCGTTACGATTACAGCAATACCAAATTTGTATATTTTTTTATTTTTTACTGCTTTTATACAATAAAAACACTTTTATTCAAACAGGAAAACACATTTTTGCATCGCCATAGTCTGAGAGCCATAACTTTTTTATTTTTCTGTGTATGGAGCTGTATACAGGCTTGTTCTTTGCGGGAAGGCAGAGTGAAGAAAATACTGCAATCCTAGTAGTGTTTTTTATTTTTATTTTTAACAGCGCTCACTGTGCAGTACCCGTAATAAGTTATCTTTACTCTGTGGGTTGATATGATTATGGTGATACCCAATTTATATAGTTTTTTTATGTTGAAGCACTTTTTAGTGTGTAAAAGAATATTTATGCATCGCTGTCTTCTGAGAGCCATAACTTTTTTATTTTTCCGTAAACAGAGCTGTGTTAGGACTTTTTTTTTCAGGATGAACTGACGTTTTAATTGGTACAACATTGGCATTTATAGGGGTTTTTGATCACTTTTATTCCATTTTATGTGCTGCGGGATAACCGTACGGGTAAATTAACATAACAGATTTATAGGGCAGGTCGTTACGAAATGCGCGATACCAAAATATGGTAACTTTATTTATTTTCGATCTTTTTTGGGGCGATTGGCTTTGCAAAGGAGGAAAAAGGGGGGGGTTAAAAAGTTTTTTTATTTTAATTTTTTTTTGTGTTTATTTTTACTTTTTTTCCCCCTTTTTTTTTTGTCTTTTTTTTTCCCTCTTTTTTTTTTCTTTTTCCCCCCCCAAGGGGGGTTTTTAATGAAAGATCTTTTGTTCAAAAGGGAAACAATGGGACAGCTTGTTGCTATGCATTTTGGGTTCCCATGACAACTGTCAAATCCCGAGGGGCCCTGCCCAAGGGCACTGCCGGGAAACAAAGAGGTCACAGACCAAAACCCGGGGGGCATTTTTTTAAAGCCCTTTTTGCTGTCTGTCAAAGGGAGGGCTGCAACGGGATTTTGGTGTGCAAGAGAAACGCAGGAGGGGCGATCCCCCCTTCCCGCTCTTTCTTAGTTTTTTTGCGACCTCTGGGGCAATAATTTAAAGGGGGTTAAAACCCCCCCTCCCCCCCCCCCCAAAATCTGCTTTAAAAGGGTTTGCGGGGATCTTCAGGACGTAACAAAACGTCCAATGCGGGGACCCCCAAAACACCTGGACGTATGCATACCGTCCAAGGTTTGTAAAGGGGGGTTAAATTGAAGGCTTTAAGTGGGATGAAGAGTTTTAATAAAAAGTAGGACCCACCCTCTGAACTAATACCACATTTTCCATTGATGGATGAGCCCCCTTACCCGTTTTGATTTTAAAAAATTTTGCCTTAAGGGCCCCATGTATGAATCCCGCGGGTCGGGGGGGGGAACCTTTTTTTTTCGCCAGTTTTTTTTTTTTTTTTTTTTTTTTTGGCGAATCTGCGCCTAAAATTTTTGTCGGGCCGGGGGCCCGCTCATACATAAACTTTTAAAAATCCCCCCGCGCCTCGCCTGTGTTTTTAAAAACGTTTTTGGGGGGTTCCAAAAGGGGGGGAGTGGGGGCCCCTGCGCCCAAAGGGTTCGGCGGCCCGGAAAGGGAAATGCGGGATACATGGGGGGGAAAAAAGTTCCGCCCCCTCCCTGGCCAGGGGTTGGGGCGCAGTCGGGGGCCCAGGTGCAGTGCGGCCTGCCCTATGAAATTGCCGCCGGAATTTGCGCCCCTATTTCATGCGGGGAAAAATTTCCCCTGCCCTCGCCCTGTGTTGGGGGACAGGGCGGGGACCCTGGGCACCCCGGCGGGACTTAGGGCCCCCGCGGGAAATAAGCGCCGAAAAAAAAGTTCCGATTTCGGACAAGGGTTTAAAAAGCCCAAAAAATCAAATTTCCGATGTCGGTTTGGGGGTTTTAATTTAAAAAATTCCCCTTTTTAAGGCCCCTTCAAAAAATTCCAGGAAAAAAAGCTGGAAAAACCCAAAAAAATTTAAAAAAAAATTCATAAAAAAAAATCACTTTTTTCCAAAATCCTAATTTAAGAAAATTTGGGGTATTGGAAAAATTTCCGGGGAAAAACAGTAAAATTTAAAATTCTGAAAGCTATTCTGATTAGTCGGCAGAAGCCCCGCCAAAACAGAATAGGAGCGACCCTTTAACCAAATTAAAAAAACCATGGGGAAATTTTGAAACCCCCCGAATCCACGGCGGGTTTGTTTTTAAAAAAACAGTAAAAAAAGCTGAAAAGAGCTGATTGGTTTTAAACTACCCCGGGGAAAAAGGCTGCTCAGCCCAAACAGGAAAAAGGAGCGACCCAAAAACCCTTTTTTGTCCCCCTGGGGGGGAATTTAGGAAACCCAAACAAAATCCAAAGGCGGGGTAATTCAAAAAACAGAAAAAAACAGAAAAAAGCTGATTGGGTGAGCTAGGGGGGTGCTTTGGTTATCCCAAATCAGAGCCGAGTACTTTCCCATTATAGTCTATTGTTAAACCCGGGGGCCCTCGACCTTTTCCCTGTCGGGTTTTTCCCGGCACACCCCCCAAACCCCTCGCAGGGGGAACCCCCCCCTGGGGGCCCGGCCCCCCGGCATGTCACGGGAACCCCTTAAACCCTTCCCCCCGGGTCCCGGTCCCGCCGGCCGCCCGCTTCCCCCTGCTTCGCCCCCCGGGGGGAAAGCGCGCCCCCTTTTTGCGCGCGCGCCCCGGGCCCGCCGGGGAAATTTTAAAGGGGGCCCGTGCGCCGGTGATTGGGTTTCCACCGGGCCAACGGGCCCCCCTTTTTGCCCTGGGGCCCCTTTTCCCCCCCCCACCTTTTTTTCCAATGAAAAGTTTCCTTTTGGCCCAAAAGGAAAGGTTCCAAAAAGGGCCCCTTTTTTTGTTTACCCCTTTTACCCCCTTCCCGCCTTTCCCCCCTTGACCAAAGAACCATTGCCGCCTGTTTCCCGAACCCCCTCTGCCGTCCCCCCCACTACGAGCCTTTCTTTCCAAAGTTTTTTTTACCACGGGAACACCCGGTGCCAAACCCCAAACAGGGCAACTCAGGGGTAGCCGAAACCCGGTTTGTAAAACCGCCCCAAAAACCCAAATCCATCCCCTTTTTCGGCGGGCTTTGGTGGGAAAAACCGGGATTTCTTAGGGTTTCCCCCTTCCCCCCGGGGGCTTTTCAAAACCCCTTGTTGGTGGGTTCCATTGGGTCCACTACTTCCCTCCGTAACCCGTTCGATTTCGGCCATGGATTCCCCCCAAGGTTTCCCTTAAAAAACCCAGCCCCTCCGAACCCCCCCACTACCACCCCTTTTTCCCCCAGCAATCTAAAGCAAATCCCGGGGCAACAAAACGCCAAAAGCCCGGAAAAACCCAAATGACTACTATATCAGCAAGGCCCCGGGCCCCTCAGCCCCAGCAAAACGGGGGCCGTGGCCCCAACAGCAGCAGTCCCTTCCCGGGGGCATTCCCCGCTTTGGGTTCCCTCTCCCCCGCTTGTCCCCTCCCACGAAGTTTGGGGGGCCCCTAAGGCCTGCAGGGGGTTCATTTTACCCCAGTGTGGGTCTCCCCCGTGGGGAAAATTATGGTTTGGTTTAGTTTTTCCCTCCGGGAAAAGGGCCAAGGTGGGCCCCTTTTTTTGGGCAAGGGTTCCCTTATCCCCGGGAAAAACCCCGGCCCGGGGGACGCCACTTTGGGAACCCAGGCGACCCTATCACGCGGATCTGGCGACCAAATTTTTGCAGGAGTTCCCCCCGGAGTCGTCGAGGAGCCTGCCCGCGCCTCCTCTGCTTGGAAAAACCCCCCCTTTATTAAACCCCCCACCCGGGGGGCCCTTCCCCTTTGGGGCTACGCCGTTTCAAATTTTTGCCCTTTTGCCCCCTGAAAAAGGGTGGAAAAGATGCTGGTTGTGCGCCCCGTTCCAAAAAAAAAAGGCCCCTTCCCGGGGGAGATTAAGGATGCCCTCCCCCCCCCCCCCCGGGGACTCTCCACGGTCATTTTGTGAGCTCCAAACCATTTTGGCCAAAACGCATATCATCCGTTTCTCGGGGAACCCGGGAAAAAAGGGTCCGCCAGGAACGCCCAAACCGGTCAAACAAAGCGGCTACCCCCCCCCTCTTGCCCAGTGTTTCAAAAGGGCCCCCACTGCCCCCACCCCCCCCGCCAGCCTTGGAAATTCCCTGCAAGGGGGGACATAAGCCCCCTTTCCCCCGCAAGAGCTTGCCCCCACCGGCGTGAAAGGGGAGGGTTTTGGGTCTCAATTGGGGGCAAAACCCCAAAAAACCTTTCCGTAGGGGTTTTTCCACTTCTTCGGGGAAAACCGTCCGGGAAAAAACAGCACCCTAGGATTCTTGGGGGAGGCGCCCTAGGGTGGGGTAAAACCCCCTCCCCGGTCCATGCTTCCCGCTCTGTTTACTCCCAATTCCGGAACCCCGTTTCCGAGTTTGGCCTTCCTGGATTTTCCCGGGCCGGGTGGGGGGTTTATGGATTCTTTTTTTGGGGACCCAATATTCCTCTTCTCGGTGGTCCGCCTAGACCCAAACCCCTTTGGGAACTCCTCCGTGGGGGGTGAACTTAAATTTTGCGACGCCAAAACCCCCTTTCCCCGGACCCGAAACCAGTTGGGCCTAAAAAATTTGGAGCCCCGCACGGGGGAAAAGGGTCACGTTCTTTTCGGGTTTACCCCAACCCCCCCTTCCCCCCCTTTTTCCCCCGGGTTTCTTTAAATGGGGGTTCCTTGGCTAACCCGCGGGCACGCCCCCCATGCTGGTTGGGAAAAACCGGGGGAAGTTTTGCGTTGGGGCCCCCCGGGCCCGCCGTTTTTTTGTCTTTTTGGCAACCCCCCCCCCGGGGGCCCCCCCCTTCACCCCCTCCAAGGTTTCCCCTCCTCCCCCAAATTTTTTAAAACCCCAAACTTTACACTTAAATGTTTTTTAACACCTGGCAATTTTTTCAAAGCCCCCGGAAAATTTAAGACCACACCCAACCCTCCCTTTCCCCGGGGTAAGGTTTAAACCCCCTTTCCGTAAAACCCCAAACTCGGGCCCATGGGCCCGGGCCTTTTGTAGAAAAAAATCCCACGAAAGGGGGGTTTCTTTTCCCAAAAAATTAAAATTTTCCCGGGGGGCCAGATTTTTAATTCTGTAAAAATTTAAAAAAAGGCCGGGGAATTTTTTTTTTTTTTCCTTTCCAAATTGGGGGCCATAATGGTGGGGTTTTTCTTTGCGAAATTTTGGCTTTTTCTTGGGGGCCCTTCCTTATCCGGTTTTGGGCCTTAAAATTTTAAAGAAAAACCTCCATTTCAAGAAAAAACCCTTTAAACCCCCCTGCCCCTTTTTTAATTAAAAGGAAACTCTTTCTCTGGGCCCCCTCCGGGGGGACCAAGGGTTTTTTTTTTCCAAATTGGAAACCCGCGGGGGCATATTTTTTTAAAAATCCATCCGGAACCGGAAAAGGGGAACCCAGTGGAAAAACGGCCCCTTTTAAAACTCGTGTGGGCCAAAATTTAGTATTTTTCTTTGCCCTTTTCCCCTTAATTTCAACGCCCTTACCCCCCTTCCCTTTCCCGAATTTGTAAAAGGGCATTTTCAGAGCCCTTTCCCATATCCTGTTTTAGTGGTTAACCCTTTGATGACCAAACCCGGGGATTTCACCCCGGGCTTGGGATCCCAAACCCGTTACCTTTTGGCCCGGTCCTTGGGTGCCTGCGCCAAAAATCCCCTATATGCTAAACGGAAAAGTGCCATTTTCACCAAAACCCAAGCCCTTTCCCCTTTCCCTTTGGTTTTTTCATAATCCTGATAAATGGGGTTTCGGATGGGGCCCCACCAAATCCTGCCGTCCTACAGTGGCCCCCACCTGTTGGCCCCCCGGGGGAAAACAAGTTTCCTGGGTTTTGCCAAAATTTTCTACCCCGACAAAATTTTATTTCCCCCCAACCCCTTTTCAAAAAGGGTTTGGAGCACCAAAATTTTGGCCCTTTTTTCAAAAAAAAACCCTTTGGCAAAACCAAAAATTTTTGGGCCCTTGGTGCCAAAACAAAAAGAAGCCCTTTCCCCCCAAATGGGGCTTGGCCTTTTTCCCCACGGGGTTTTTTCCCCCCCCAGATTAAACCCAGAAAAAACCCTTTTTTTTCCTTTTGGAAAATGGGGTTTTTGCCCCTTCCTAAAAGGGCTGGAAAAAACCCGGGTTTACCCAAAGGGGCCCAAGGGGCCAAAAAAATTTTTGGAAACCCCGGCCCGGGTTCTTTTTCCCGGGACCTTTAAAAAACACAGAAGAAACCAAAATACATTAGGGGAAACGGGAAATTTTAGCTTTAAAAATTTTTCCACCAAGAAGGAAAATGGGCCCCTTGGGGGGGGGGCCTTTCACCTGTTTTTTCCCCCCCGCCCATTTTTAAAGATCTTTTTTTTCACAAAAAAACAAAGTCTTTAAAAAACCTCGTTTTTAAGCGAAAAAAAGGGTTTTTTCTGTTTTCTTTTGCCCCCTTTTTCCCTTTCTAACCAATTTTTCCCCAAAATTCCACCGTCCAAGAAAGAACCTCAAGGCCGACGGTTTGGGGCCCCTCCCATGTTAGTGGGGGAGGGATGGGGGCCGGGCCCCAAACATATTTACCCCCCGGAAAAGTTGGGTGTCCCGTTTTTACCCCCCACTACCTCCCCAAGGGGGGGTTTCCCCCCCGGGAAACTTTATGGGGCGGCCCCGCGCTTTCCCCCTTGAGGGGGCCTGAAAAAGGGTCACTTTTTTTCCCCCGCATAGCCCCGGGCCACCCTTGGGGTTTGAAGGTTTTGTTCTTTTATTTTCCCCCCTTTTTTAAAATGGTGGCCCCGGCTCCCTTTAACCATTTTTTAAAGGAGTTTTTTGGGGGGCCCCGGCAAAACCACCTGGCCCCCAAAAAAAAGTCACCTCGCCAAAGACCTTTGGGGGGGTACCCCCCAAAACCTTTTTTCGCGGGAGGGCCCAAACTGGGCCTTGGGGCCTTAATTTCCATGGACTTTATTTAAAGGGCCCTTAACCCCCCCCCTTGAAAGGAAATTTTTTTACCCGGGCATTTGGGTAGTCCAACCCGAAACGTTTTCCAAATTGGCTATTTTGGGTTTCCCCTTTCCGGGCCTTTCCCCTTTTTTGCGGGCCTCGGCTCGCCCGTTTTTTTTTTTTTATTTGTTTCACAATTTTTTCCCGTCATGCAATGGGGTTTTTCCCCTTTTAAAATATTCCCCGGGACCGGGGTTTTTGCCAAAATTCGTCTCGAGATTTTGGGGAGTCCCCTGCTCCGTTTTCAAGTGGAATGGACTTTCCCTACCCTCCTTCCCAACCATTTTTAAAAACCAATGGGCCCAAAATGGAGAGAGGGAATCAGGTCCCCAGGTACTTATCCCCCGCCAAATTTTACTTCTGCCCCAAAAACCCAAAATTGGGCTGGTCATCTAAATCCCCCGGGCTGGAATTTCTCGTATAAAAATTTTTCCCGGACTTTTTTGATTCCCGTGGGGCCTTCCCCCCTTTCTCCATTTGGGGCTTTTTTGGTTTGGCTTTCCCGCCCCCCTTGCCCCCCCCCTCTGCCTCCCAGGGTTTTCCCCCCTGCTGGGACAGTCGGGTTTTCCCTTTACCTTAATTTCCCCGGGGGGAGACGCCGGGCCCGTTTTCCCGCTTCAGGCCTCGGCCCCTATTAAGGAAAACCCCCGCGGACAAAAAAAAAAAAACCCCCCCTTTCCCTTTCCCTTTTTCCCCGGGGAAAAAGGTGTGGCTGTTTCTGCCAAATATATCCCCTTTTAAAAAAACCCCCCCCTACAAGCTGGGTCCCCTTTTTTATTTTTGGTCCCCCTTTTAAGTCCTGGGGGATTAAAACCCGTGGGCCTACAGCTCCCGGCCCCCCCCTTTCCCACCTGGGACCCCAAAATTTCCTTTTCCCGTTTCCCCCCTGAAGGGGCCCGGGCACCCCTATAAACCCCCCCTTTCCCCTGGGGGTCCGTGGGTTTCCCCCCCCCGTCTTCCCCGTAAGGGTGAATTCCCCCCCCAAAAAAAATTTTTTGACGGGCAAAAAAGATTTGGGGCCCAAATAAAAAACGGGTTCTTTTGGGGAAAACCCCCATTTTTTTTGGTCCCCCCCCTGTGGAATGGAAAAAGGGGTTTTGGGCTTGAGGGAAAGGGGGCCGTGGGAGCCAAGGGAGGGGGTAAAAAAACCCTCCCCGATAGGGGGTTCCCCCTTTTTCTTTTAAATTTAAAAATTTGGGGGGGGCCCGAAAGAGGGGGGGGGCCCTAAAGGGGGGGGGAGTTTTAAAATGTTACGGGTGTCCCCCGACCCTCGTGTTGGGGGCGCCCGGACCCCCCCGCCCCCAACCCCCGGGGGCCCCACATCTGCCCGCGGGGCCCTTTCCGGGTGGGGGCCACGCTCCGGTTGGCCCCGTACCCAAACCCCGGGATGGTTTTAAAGGGAAACCTTTCCGCCCTCCCCCCACGCTCCCCCGGTCCCGTCCTAGGATATTTAAAGGGGGGCATTGTGGGTCCTATTTTTGATTGGTAAATTCTCCTCCATAGGTTATAATGGGACATTGTCGCTCCTATTCTAAATTGGCTGGTTTTATGCCGACCAATGAGAATAGCTTAAACAATTTGAATTACTGTATTTCCCGGCGATTCTCTCTATTGCAATTCCCTATGTAGCGCCGGTCTCGGCGACAAACGCGTTGTTCGGGTTTTTAACTGCTTTATTTGTAAAGAAGGGTTCGGCTCTTTATCTGATAATGTTTTACACTTAATAAAAATCATTTTTTTATTAATACTTCATGCCGCACGGCGCTGAGTGCTGAGATTTCAGAGCGCCATCTCTCAATAGACTATAATGGGAGAAAAAGTAGCTCGCGCTCTGATTGGCTGGGATAGCCAAGCCACTGCTAGCTCAGCCAATCAGCTCTTTTCTGTCTTTTTACTGTATTTTGATTATCCCCCCCGTGGATTCTGATTGGTCTAAACTTCTCCATAGACTAAAATGGGTCTTTGTCGCTCCTATTCTGATTGGCTGAGCTAGCCAAGTCCCCGGTAGCTCAGCCAATCAGTCTTTTCTTCATTTCTTACTGTATTTTGAACTATCCCGCCGTGGATTCTGATTGGTCTAAACTTCCCCATAGTTTTAATGGTTCACTGTCCGCTCCTATCTGATTGGCTGGTTTATGCCGACCAATGAGAATAGGTTTCAGAATTTGAATTACTGTATTTTCCGGCAATTTCCAATATCATAATTCTTGATATTGCGCCGTTCTAGAGTTTTGGAAAGTGTTTTTTTTTATTATGTTTATTTTTTACGTTCAGCTCTTTTTCTGACACTGTTTTCCGCCTTTATAAAGGCGATTTTTTTCGGGAATCAAAACTCCTGCTGCACGGAGCGGAGCGCCGAGATTTCTGTCGCGATCTTCGATCCGCTTCCTCGATGTTCGGATCCTGCTTCCTTTGCCTCTGCCAGAGCATTTAGACCAAAAAAAACCTGGTCTGCCTGTCGGAGCTGCCGAGCGCTGCACTGCACCTCGCTTTGCTGACTCGCCATCGTACATGCCTCGGAGTATACGAGCGCACCGCGTCCCGCCCCGGAACACCTACCCCGCGCCCACACCGCGCCCACTGCACGACCCTTCATGCAGGGCGCAGCTGAAAGTGGCGAACACTGCGCCTTACACTGAATCCCCGCGTCCGACAGCGGGATTCGGGCTGGGAGGCGCAGTATACGCCAAAAAACGGGCGAAAAGCCCGATCATACATGTCGCCCTAAGAGTCTCAGACTTTCATATATACTAGATTTAGCAGAAATGCACTCCGAAATCGCTCCCCATTCATTTCATACAGTGCTCTGAAAAAATGAAAGGGGAGCTTTTATTGGCTGCTATGGGAAACAAAGAAAGTCTTAGACCTTGACAGTTTTCATACATGAGGTCCTTAGTGTTTATTAATAAAGTAAAATATTTCATAAGAAAGATATTCTTCAGTGGAAGAATTATTGGACATGAACTGTAATGATCCCAAATAATGCAAACAGAAGAGAATAAGTCTGATGACTACTTTATATTTGATGCCTTGTTGGAGAGAATCACTCTGGAGAAAGCAAATTTACTGCTATACTCATTTATACTCATTGACTTGTCAAACTGTTTAAATATATGTAATTCAGTCCTTAGCATGACATTGGTGTATATGCACAGCACACAATCCGAAAAATGTTTAACATTGTTAAAGGGATTAGTAAGAAAAGTGTTACTGTAATAATAAAGGTAAATTTAGTAGACTAATATATTTGCCACAAAATGTAATCAGAGGGTTTTCTCATACAGATAACCCTTGTCCACATCACCTAATTGATTATATGACCTACTAGAATGTTGGACTGAAGGTTATTCTGAGAGGAAGTTATTCTGAGAGCTCACCATCTATCTATACTGGAAAGGTACATGACCACTTTTAAAAACTTTTTATAGATTGACTTTAGGGTAGTAATTATACCAGAAGAGTGTAACGACAATGAGCATCTAAGGACAGTTTTTTAACTTGGGGTTGTGCGAACTCTATGCCGGATTCCCCAGACACCATTGAGGTTTCACCACAAGTTACTGCTCTCTGGAAGTGTTGGTACGGCGTGGTGCACCCCAATGGGAAATAATCCAGAGAGTCAGGGGTTTCCACTAAAAAAATGCACTATTTTAATGGAAGAACTCAAGTGCAACACAATATAAGTAAGACACTGTGTGGCTTCTCCAGTCTCCTTCCTGGTAGACAAAGGCTCTGTGCTGAGGAAAGGCCGGAGCTAGCCATATCTCTCTCTCAGAAGGTCCGTATGCTGACTGAAGCACTGGGGTTCCAAGGTCATCTGATTGGCTTTCTGGTCAAAGGGCTGGTAAACCAGGATCTGTGGATTGGTATCTTCAGAGTCTTCTTCTGGTCACACAGTCAGTCTAGCAGTTTCTTTTGCTAACCACTGGTCTCTTTCTGTAGAACACTTTATAGAAACTCCAGGCCTCATGTTAAAGTGTCCTACTTGGCAATAACCTTTTATTCCCAATAAAGTTTTTAGTGATTTATGACCAGTCCAGATTTAATGAGTTTGAATAAAACCAATATTATGACCAGGGTAATGACGCTTGCGCAGACCTGTGAGACCTTGCACGACGTGTATTCCACAGGCCTGTAGACCTGCGGAATATACGTAATTGACTTGTAGTTAGGGAGTATGTAAGCAGATATTATTAGAGTGTTATCACTGTTCCTTAATGATCAGTTGCTTTAAGAGGTTCATTTTCCTTACAATTTTCTTTACACAAATACTTGCTACTTTGTGTTGCTCCATCAAGTACAATATCGATAAAATTAATTTAATTTTGTGGCTGTAATGTGTAAAAATGAGGAAGAGTTCAAAGGGTATGAATGCTTTGCAACATGCTCTATACTGTTTTGTAACTAAGCTTTGTACCTTTATATTAAAGCCTAAAACTTAAATAGTTTTTCCTTTTGCCCTAGTACTGTTGCCCTGAATTTGAGGGGCTGCTGGTGCTTGATACCTGTAGTATCAATTTCTTTCAGTCTCTTGAAATGTGGTGGCAGTGTATGTTTGTTCCAATGGGTGCTGAGTGAGGGGCGAGCATGAGAATGAGCTGTAGAGTAGTGTACCCTGATCACCCCCTCATTGTGCAGGAGGAAGTAAGGCCTGACTGTGTCCGAGATGGATTGTGCCCTTGATACCTCACTGTGTGTGGTTTCCCTTTTCCCTGACTTAATTGAGGTTGGCAGTGGGATCTCATTCCCAGCCCTCCCTCTTGTGTGCCCCTTTGCCCTTTAATATCAGTATATTAAAGCTGGCTCCATGCCCCTTCAGCCACAGTCAGGCATGGTGATTGACAGCTACGATACATAGCAGTACAGTACTTTGTACACTACATTGTAGCAGCAATCTAGTGGATCACTGTACCAAGTCTTCTATGGAGACATTTAAAAAAATGGAAAAAAGTGAAAGTAAAAAAAGTGAAAAACACAAATTAAAACATGTACACAACCATTACAAATGTTAATTTTCCTCCCAAAAATAAAAAAACAAATACCTTTCATGATGAATGCCATAAAAAACAAAAAAAATGACAATTGTGATTTTTGTTCATCCCGCTGCACATAAAATTGAATAGAAGTCAAATAAACGCCAAAGTGGTAACAAGGAAAACATTACTGTAACGGAGGAGTGGATCCGCTGGGCCAACGCAAGCGATGATAGCTAAGCCACGCCAGAGAACGGAATCTAAGTAGCCCCCGGTTTTCACCAGAGCTCGCCACAAAACGGGATGGACTTGCTGCGGCGTGAGGCTACCAGGTCGTTACCCCTGACGTGACTTGCTTGTGATGGCAGCCGGGGTACAGCGTGGTACAGAAACGTAAACCCGGAGGCGTAGTCGGGGACAGGCAAAGGTCAGGGCAGGCGGGCAGAGGTTCGTAGTCAAGACGGGCAGATGGTCAGGGAAAGGCGGCAAACAAGGCAAGGTCAGGAAACGTGAGCAAGCGGACTGGTAAAAGGGTAATCAAGACTAAACTCCAAAACCTAAAAAACGCACCAAAAAACACACCAACAGACTGGCAGGAAGTGTTGGGGCGGATACCTTAAATAGAACCAGCGCCCGACAATGGACCAATTATCGGGATGCTGGCCCTTTAAATTTAGAGAGCCTAGAGCAGCGGCCACACGCACGGCGGCCGGGAGCGGCGTTCACAGGAGCGCGGACAGGTAAGGGACGGGGCACCGGGGACCGGGACAGCAGCGGGATGGTCGCGGGCAGCCGCAGCTGCCGCGCCGGACCCCCTGCGAAAAGGGTGATGGTCGCGGGGGCAGCGGAGCCCGCGACCCCCATGACAGTACCCCCCCCTTAGGTCTCCCCCTCTTTTTTTGAAACCTAGAGAGGAGGTCAGGCGGCAGGTTGGCCTCCGGTTCCCACGACCGCTCCTCCGGCCCGAACCCCTTCCAGTCAATGAGGAAGAACCCTTTCCCCCTCACTGTCTTCTGTGCCAGCACCTCCTTGACCTCAAAGATGTTGTCAGAGTTGGCCACAGGAGAAGGCGAGACAGCCCCCCGGGAGAAGCGATTCAGTACCACCGGCTTGAGGAGAGAGACATTGGAAGGAGTTCGGGATGCGCTCGGGGTAGGAGGCAAGCGGGAGCTTGAAAGGACACCGGATTTAAGTCGTATGCAGTACCTCAAAGTATTTAGGCCTAACTTATAAAAGGCACCTTAAAGCAAATAAATTTGGTGGCCAACCAAACCCTATCGCCCGGCTCAAATAGGGGCGGGGGCCCTAACGGTACCTGTCGCCTGAGCTTTGGTGCGAAAAGAAAGCCCTTTAGCAGGGCCCGTCGCGTGAGCTGCCAGAGAGCCTTGATGTCCTTTACTTGGGCATCCACAGCCGGGAAAATGACACGAGGTGGCCAGGGGGAGAGGCGGGCGGGGATTTTAACCCAAACACGACAAAAAAGGAGGAGGCCCCAGCAGATCCCGAATCTAAAGAGTTATAAAAAAAACTCTGCCCAGGGAAGAAGATCAGACCATTTTATCTTGACGGGGGGGACACAAAATGCCTCGGTAGGTGCCCAACACCTGGTTAACCCTCTCAAACCTGCCATTGGTCTGGGGGTGGTTGCGGAAGAGAATCTAACTGACCTGCAATTGACCACACAAAGCCCGCCAAAATTTGCAAAAAATTTGGGACTCCCCCTTATCTGAGACAATATGTAAAGGGAGACCGTGCAGACGGAAAACGTGACTGAAAAAATTGTTGGGCCAGTTGGGGGGCAGAGGGTAATCCAGGAGTGGGGATAAAATGGGCCATTTTGGAAAAAACGGTCGGCCCACAACCCAGATGACCGTGTTTCCAGAAGAGGCCGGGATGATCAGTAATGAAGTCCATGGCTACAGGGTTTCCAGGGTTTTTCCGGCATCGGGAAAGCGGCTGACGAAGGCCCGCGGGCTTGAGGCGGGGAAACCTTATTACGGGCACAGGAGGTGCGGGGCTAGAAAAAAAGTCCCTCATGTCCTGACAAGAGTAGGCCACCAGAAAATATTGGGAGACCAATTGAAGGACTATGTACTCCTGGGTGCCCTGACCGTTGAGAAGAGATGTCCCCACTTCAGGATTCTAGGGGCCCAAACAGGTCGCACATAAATCTTCCCGGGGGGTAGGTGTGGAGGTTTCCCTGGGGGCAGCCGTGACAAGTCGCTCCGGGGGGACAGTGTGCTGGGGAGGAGGCTCAAGACCCCCCCCGTATCCGAGGAACGAGATAGAGCATCAGCTCTGAGGTTTTTTGCGGCCGGGCCGAAAATGTAAGCGGAAGTCAAAACGGGCAAAAATAATGACCACCTGGGCTTGCCGGGGTTCAGGCATTGAGCCCACTGAAGGTACAGAAGATTCTTATGGTCTGTGAAAATGTCAAGGGGGTGGTGAGCCCCCTCCAGCAGATGACGCCATTCTTCTAGAGCCAGCTTTATGGCCAGTAATTCACGATCACCTATGGTATAGTTCTTCTCGGCAGGAGAGAATGTCTTGGAAAAAAAACCACAGGTACGTTAGTTTACCAGCGGAGGATCTCTGCAGGAGGACAGCACCCGCGCCCCCACCGAAGAAGCATCCACTTCCAGAAATAAACGGACAGTTAGGGTCTGGCGAGATAGGACCGGAGACGAAGAAATGCCGCTTTGACCGGTTTGAAGGCTTCTTGGGCCTCTGGGGGCCAGGATTTTGGGATTGGCATTCTTCCTAGTTTAGGGCCACCAAGGGAGCCACAAGTGTAGAGAAAGGTTTGGGGGATAATTGCCTATAATAAATTTGCAAATCCCAAAAAACGTTTTGAATGGCCCGAAGAGCCCACCGGGTTTGGCCATTGCAGCACCGAGGAGAGTTTGGAGGGTCTATCCGGAGACCCTTATCTGAGACTTGTACCCTAAGAAGGGTAAGCTGGCACGTTCAAAGAGGCACTTTTCGGGTTTGGCAAAGAGCTGATGAGTGCGGAGTCGCCTGAGGACCGGCGGAAAATGGTGGCGATGAGTCTCGAGATCAGGGGAGAAAATGAGAATATGTCCCAAATTACAATTTACACAGACATAGGGGTAGGTCCCGAAAGATATCATTAACAAAGGTCTGAAATAATGCCGGGGCGTTGCAGAGACCGAAAGGGAAAAAACCAAATACTCGAAATGGCCGTCCGTGTATTAAATGCCGTTTTCCATTCATCGCCTTCCCCAATGCGGATTAAATTGTATGCCCCGCATAGATCCAGTTTAGAAAATATATTCGCACAAAGCATGCGGTCAAATAGTTCGGATATCAAGGGAAACGGTTAAAGTTATTTTATGTTAATATTATTAAAGCACAAATAGTAGATGCAGTGCAGGAGGGACACGTCTTTTTTCTCCACGAAGAAGAAGTCGGCTCCAGCCGGAGACGAGCACTTACGGATGAATCCTTTGCAGAGGTTCTCCTTGATGTATTCAGACATCGCCTTAGTCTCCGGGACGGAGAGAGGGTAAACCCAGCCTCTGGGAGGAGTACAGCCAGGTTGCAGGTCAATGGGACAATCATAAGGCCGGTGTGGAGGAAGCGTTTCAGCCTGACTCTCCGAAAAGACATCGGCAAAGTCCCAGTATGGCGAAGGTAGACCTGGAGGTGCTTGCTAGACTTCCGGGGTTGACTTGAGGAGCAGTTGCGGCTTAGACAGGCAACGAGAGGGACACGCGGAACCCCAACGCATGACTTCCCCTGTGCTCCAATCCAAAGTCGGGGTATGGTCCTGTAGCCAAGGAAGGCCCAAAAGGATCTCCGAGGAGGATCGAGGCAGGACAAGAAGTTGCAACGTCTCCTTTTGAAGGACCCCAATTTGCAAGAAGAGGGGGGTGGTACGGAAGCGGATCGCGTCCTTAAGGTATTCGCCACTGACCCAGGAGACGAACATAGGGTTTTTGCAACGGAGTCACAGGAAGACGAAACCTGGTCACAAGTTCTGGGCTTATGAAGTTTCCTGCTGATCCTGAAAACAATAAAGGCGGTGGCCTGAAAGGTTTTTGTCCGGAGAAGCACCAATAATTATACGGGCAATGGTCAGGACGGGGAGAGGCCGTTCTGACACCTAGGTTGCCTCTCTACGAGCCCTAGGGTGGGAAGTTTCCCGGGTGCACCGGGACAGTCCCCAATGAAATGGCCAGAACCCCCACAATAGAAGCAGAGCTGCTTCAGACGACGCTGAGAACGTTCCTCCTGGGACAGGTGGGCTCTCTCGACCTGCATAGGTTCCTCTGCAGGGCGTTGGAGGAGGAAGGGTGACCGCTGGAAGTGGGAGCCAAGCGGGGAAACGGCGTGGACGGACGGTTTCCCGTTGTAGGCAGAGTCTTGTTGCCTTTCGGCGAAGCGAATATGCACTCGGGTGGCCAGATGGTTTAGGTCTTCCTAGGCGGCTGGTAGATCCCGCGCGGCGAGCTCGTCCTTGATTCGCCCCGAGAGGCCTTGCCAAAATTTTCGCCACCAACGCTTCGCTGTTCCAATCCAGCTCCGAAGCGAGAGTGCGAACTGCACCGAATACTGGACCGACTGTGTGTGTCGCCCTGACGTAGCCGGAGCAGCGCTGCAGGCGAAGAGAACGGCCTGGTTCCTCAAAGACGGTGGGGGAAACCCCCGGAGGAAAGTTTGGAGGTCCGCCGTCAGAGGATCCCCTCGATCCCATAAATGGGCGTAGCCCAAGCCAAGGCTTTCCAGACAAGAGGCGATTATGAAGGCCACCTTGGCCGCTCTGTAGGGAATTGGGGCCCCCATCATTTCGAGATTGGGTGGAGCACTGGCTGATGAACCCTCGGCACTTCTTGGGGTCTCCATCGTAGCGTGAGGGGAGTGAGTGGGAGATGAAGGAGAAAGGACCCGGCGCCGAAGCAGGTAGAGCAATGGATGCCGGAGCAACGGATGGCAAGTGCGGGGGCAGCAGCCGGTGGAGGCAGACGAGGGCGCCAGGTTCTGCATCATGGCCGCTAGCTGTCGATACGTTGACTCTGCTGGGCGACAGCTGTATGATGTCCCGGAGATCCCGGCAGAGGTACCCTGGCGGAATCCTTGGCCATCTGTACTGTAACGGAGTGGATCCGCTGGGCCAATGCAAGCGATTTATAGCTAAACCACGCCAAGGAACGGAATCTAAGTAGCCCCCGGTTTTCACCAGAGCCCGCCGCAAAGCGGGAAAGGACTTGCTGCGGCGTGAGGCACCAGGTCGTTACCCCTGACGTGACTTCTTTGCGATGGCAGCCGGGGTACAGCGTGGTACAGAAAAAGTAACCGGAGGCGTTTGTCGGGGACAGGCAGAAGGTCAGGGCAGGGGCAGAGGTTCGTAGTCAGAGACAGGCAAGACGGTCAGGGCAGGCAGCAAACAGGCAAGTTCAGGAACCCTGAGCAAGCGGACTGGTACAGGGTTTAAACAAGACTAAACTCCAAAACTCTCAAAAGCACCAAGAACACACCAAACAGAATGGCAGGAAGTGTGTTGGGGCGGATACCTTAAATAGAACCAGTGCCCGACAATGGACCAATTATCGGGACGCTGGCCCTTTAAATTAGAGAAGTCGGCCGCGCGCGCGCCTAGAGCAGCGGGCCCACGCGCACGGCGGCCGGGAGCGGCGTTCACAGGAGCGCGGACAGGTAAGGGACGCAGCGCCGGGACCGGGACAGCAGGGGGAAGGTCGCGACCCCCGTGACAATTACTTTGTCCTGCAAAAAAAACCTTACATCGCTCTGTATATGAAAAAAAAAAATTATGACTATTAGTAAAAAGTGATGCGTAATATTACTCAATAAAGTGCTACAACATAAAAAAATTATATAATTGGGTATCGTCATAACTGTATTGCCCAACGGAGTAAGCCTAACATGTAATTTATGCTACATGGTGACCGCTGTAAAAAATAAAAATAAAAAACACTACCAGGGTTGCTGTATTTTTTTCATCCTGCTTCCAAAAAATATGGATTTAAATATGATCAAAAAGAAATTTTCCACTCAATGTTATCTATGAAAACGTCATCCCCCAAAAAACAAGCCCCTGCACAGCTCCATACACAGAAAAATAAAAAAGTCATGGATGTATGGTAGAACAAACTTTCTTTCCTTTGAAACGTCGCTGTCACATCTTTTGTGGGTGGCTCTGCTCCTCTCCTTGGACTAAGTGATAATATGGACTAACATGAGTTGAATGTTAATGAGAAATGGCCTATACAGGGGGATGAGCATATATTCAGATTGATGCATTGACAAGGTAACTGTTTGGTAAGCCAAATAGCTATGTATTGCATTTGTGCACTTTTGATACTAGTAAAATTTGGACTGTTGTGAAAAGTTGTGATACAATATTTATCTGCTTAGTAAAGTATACAGCAAGATTATGGCTATAAAAAAAACAAAAAACTTCTGTATTTTGTTCATCCTGCCTCTAAAAATCGGTGATCAAAAGCGATCAAAGCGTCATATGAACCACAATGGTACCAATGAAAATGTCAACTCATCCCGCAAAAAACAAACCCTTAATCAGCTTTGTATACAAACATTTCTATTGTGTAAAAGTAGTAAAACATCAAAACTTTATAAAATTAATATTGTTGTAATTGTAACGACCTGCATAATAAAGTTATCCTGGCATTTATACTGCACCATGAAAGTTGTAAAAATTAAGCCCAAAAAACAATAGCAGAATTTTAGTTTTTTTTTTCTATTTTCTCGGCCCAATGCTACAAAAAATTGTGAAACACTTTTGGGCCCAAAATGCTCAATACATCCCTAGATAAGTTCAATGAGGGGTGTTGAATCCAAAATGAGTTGAGTTCTGGAAGGTTTCACCTGTTCTGGTACTTCGGGGACTTAGCAAATGCAACATGGCACGCACCAAATTGTGCGTTCCAAAAGCCAAATAGCGTTCCTTCCCTTGTACACCCTACCATGTGCCCAAACAGCAGTTTACACCAGTTTTCTCCAGGATTCCTTGTGAAAATGAAACATTTTCAGCTAAAACTGCATATTATTGAAAAGATTTAATTTTCCAATTTCATAGTCTAACGCTAAAAAAAACCCCTGTGGGGTCAATATACTCGCTACATCTCTGGATATATTCCTTAATGGGGTTTTGCCACCATGTAATGTTGACGTGGGAACCTCCAAAATGGGTATTTAATCACTTTTCTAAATATATGTGATTACAAAAAGTGAAAACTCTGAGAGCTACAGCATTTCTCAATCCCCCTTAGTTACCTCAAAGCTTCCACTAGACACGACCCAGGACCTGACAGGCCGCGCTTGCGTGAAACACTTCTTATCTGATGACAGGCAAAATAAATGAGCTTTTAAGGCACCGGGTAGAAAGTGCAGTCTGAGGCTGTCTTGCTGTATTGAGAATCCACTCTTGTACTGTTTATTATTTCACTTAAGTTTTGAGACGCTCCCTTGGATTCCTCACTCCTCACTCCCCCCTCCCTCTCTCCCCTGCAGCTTCATGACTCAGCATGATTTGTATAGATCCTGCTCTCCTGCTGACAGGAGCTAGGTAAGTGCCGTCTTGGCAAATCCCCTTTAAGGGGTGTTTCCAGAATGAGGTCGTTTAAGGAGTGTTTATTAAGTTTTAACACTTTAGAGTGCTCGCAAATGTGGGATGTGACCACAAATTTCAGTAGGTGCTGAGGCTTGTGGTTAAATCAAATAGTGCATTGGGGCCACATATGAGATATTTCTAAAGACTGCAGAATCGGAGGAATCAATGTTGAATTAACTGTGTTCCAGTAAATAATTACAATTGAAAATCTTCAAACACGGGACACTTTGAAATGTCACCTCTACTTTGCTTTGATGTTCCCCAAAGACTTAACAAGTTTTCTAAACACTACTTTAAATAATGGGGCAGGAAGTAGTAAAATGAAAAATATGGTGGCGGTGGAAGCCACAGCCTTCCAGCCACCATGTAAATAGTAGAATGGATATGTGTAGGGTACGTTCACACCGCAGATTTGGACACTGATTCTGGGGGTGGATTCTGCCTCAGAATTAGCATCCAATCTGATGGTAAAGAAACCTCCATTATAGCCTATTTAAAATTAGTCTGATTTTAAATTTTCGATGCATATAGTAAGTGACCACAAAGAATTGACTTGTCAATTTTTTGAGGCATTTTATATGCCGAACATTATGGGTACAGGAGTCAGAAATTACGTGTTGGAAATTCAGCGTCATTTCAACGTTGTTTTGGCATTGAAAGTGTACACAGTCTTAACGCATCCTAAATGTGTAGGATCGTGCTGTCTTAAGAAGTTAAAAGGGATTTGTCTGCAGCTTGATGCTATAGACAAATCAGTAAACTCTGATCAACACAATTAACCCAAGAGAGAAAATAGAAATTATATAAACCAATGTCTAAAACTTATCTTTTAATTCAATTGACCCATAAAAACATGTTTCAAAATTGTGATAAACACTCACAAATTTCACTGATATACAGTATAGTGATACCCAAATGAGTTAAAGGAGTTTTCTTATTACAGGCTTTCATGGGCATCTTGAGCTTTCTCCCTCTCTTACAACTTTAAATCCAGGGGCGGGTTTCTCCTCCCAATAGGCGAGTATTCCTCCACTGAAGACTGGTGACATCATCATTCTGTGTGAAGCGGGAGAGAATGAGGATGTCACAGCTCTGTAGACCTCCTGCAATGGTCTCATGCCTGGAGAGCTGTCACCTCCCTCCACAAGCTCCTTGTAACAAGAACACCTGCACTGCTGTAAGCAGTTATACATACAACCTGAAATGATGAAACAAATGTGAGAAATCCTCTCCTGCCCCCCCCCACTTTTCGGGCAGGAGGTAAAGGGGGAACAGTTTGCATTTCTCACATTTGTTTCATTAAAGATTTTCTCCCAACCCGGGGAAGAAACCCTTTTAAAAAGGGACCACATCTGACTTCCCGAGCTATATTTTTCCCGCCCACGGGTTTTAAATTATGATTGGTTTTATGATTTTTAGTATTTCGATCCCCAAAAGACTTAAGTGGGAGTTTAAAATGGTACCCAATCAAGCATTTTTTGAGTAAAAAAAAAAAATTTAAAAGCATGTATAAAAAAGTGTGTTGAGGGGTTTTGGGGGTTGGGCCCTATCGGGGGATCAAACCCGTTTGTGGGCCGCTATCGAAAAATTTTTTCCCGTTATTGAGCTTTCCGATTATAGCGACCCCCTTTAAAAAGTCTAGGGGAGAGCAAAAAACCCCTTTCCCCATTATTACCCCCCAAAAAAAGGTGGAAAAAGCAAAAATTTAAACACCCCCAAAAAAAGGTAAAAATGGAACGTCCCTCATTTTAAAGGAAACCCACACTTATTTTATAAAAGTCACAAAAAAAAAGGTCACGGGACCTTTTCACTACCCCTTTGTCTTGTACAAAAGCCTGACCCTTAAACCTGCATAAACCCACAAATTGAAAAGTCCCAAAAGGGGCGATGATTTGAACCATAAACCCTTACTTAAAACTGGACATTGATACCCTTTTCCCCGGGCCACGTTTGAGCCCCAAACCTGCTAAACCCCCAAATTTTTAAAAAGTGCCGGAAAAAGGGTCTTTCAACCCCTTTTTTAGTTTCACGGGAAAATTGACTATCCCTTTTCCGGGGGCCCAGCATGCCCGGCAGGCGGAGTTACAGGGGTAGGGTGAGGCCCGGGCTGGGGGTTCCTCATCTTTTAACACCAGGTTAAAATGCCCTGAGGAGCAGCAAAAAAACTGTCGTGCTGAGCAGGTGCGGAAGCAAGTGTGAAAACTCCACCCTTTTCCTCAGTACAAAAGTCAAAAAACCTGGGTACCCGCTTGTCCCCCGTTTTGAGTGTGGCCCCAATTTGAGCTTCCCCCTTGGGAAAATTTAATGGGGGTTTTAACGTTTCCTTTACACCCGGGTGCCCTTTATTTTGGGCATTCTTTTTCTCATTTTTACTCAACATGCTGGAGGAAAGGGTTCTTTTGTACTTTGTTCCCCTGTCCTTGCCCTTTTCCCCATGCCCTTCGGAAAAAACCCCCAATCTGGTAAAGTTTTCCTGTACCTCCCTTGTAAAATTTCAGGGGATTTTTTAACAGCTATTTTGTACATCAAGGGTTTTTTGTAATTAAAATTTTTAGAAAACACCCTTTTTAAAAAAAGGATTTGGGAAACCCCCCCGTCTTTGTTTCTTTTTTTTCATTGTAAATTTTAAATTTGGGGTTTTCTCAAAACGGGGGTTGATAGCTATGGTTTTAAAACAAAACAATCTTTTGGGAAATTTTGTGCCATTAACGTGTCCTACCTATTTTCCGGGTTTTTGACAGCACCCCTCACCCCTTGAGCCACTCTTGATTAATTTTGAAAAAAAAAAATTCTGTTAAAACAAAATTTTTTTGAATAGGGCCCGTAGTTAGTGCAAGTCACAGCAAAAAAGCCCCCAAAAAAATTTAAAGCATGCCCCTTTAGCCACTTTGGGAATTTTTTAAGAACAAATTTTCTATTAAAACAAAAATTTTTTGGAAAAAGGACCTGTAGTATTGCCCGCATTTTAAAGCAAAATGCCCCCAAAAATTCCAAAACATGAACCCCTTTAGCCCTTTGGTCAAATTTTGGGGAAAACAAATGTCCCTTTTGAAAAACTTTTTTTTAAAAGGGCCCGTAGTATTGCTGATTTTTAAAACAGCATACCCAAAAAAATTATAAAAAATGACTTCTCAGCCATGTTAAAATTTTGAGGGAGAAATGCACTTAGGGGGGGGGGGAACCAAATTTTTGTTTTCCCCCCCAAAAAACCATGATTATTGCTGTATCTCACAGCTACATGACCCCAAAAAATTTTAAATATGACTTTCCCCAGACCCAAAATTAAAAAAAAATGAGGGAGAAATGCCCCTTGGAAGCCACATTTCTTTCCAAAGGACCATAATTAAAGCGGGAAACTCACCCGCAACAAGACCTCAAAAATATTGACAATGCGGGAAAAATTCTTAAGGTTTTTAAATGAGTAAATTTGGGAAAACGGGTTTTTCAAAGAAACCTTGCTGTCTTTTTCAGTCTCCTCACAGCAAAAACCCGCAAAAAGAACTGTTGGAAAAAAGAAAAAAATTGCGAAAAAGAAATATAATTTTTAAAAAAAGTTTTCAAGAGGACCATTTCTGTTTTTAAAAAGGGAAAGGAAGGGAACCGGGGAAAATAAATCGGGTTTTCCTCCGGGGAATTGGGGCCACAACATCATCAGAGATTTCCCTGCCCCATTCCTCTTGGGTGAAAGTCAAACCCATCCACATTAACTGTGGGAAAACCGGATGCGTTTGTCCCGTAAAGACTCCCCAGCGTGCTGAAGATCCCCTTTAAAATATGAAAGCTGGTGCTTTGGGGAGGAAAAACACCTCTATGGGTGATGAGCCAGTCGGGGGATTCGTCCATTTTGGTACCCCGAAAATCTATTGGGTTTCCCGGAACACATGCAAAAACACGGGGGGGTTGAGATTTCAGATAGTTTGTGCCCCCATGATCTAAGCTGATCCTGTGTTTGGATGTGTGCCCTTAAATTTCAAAGCGTTGGTGGGGGTGGTAAACAAAGATTGCCAGAGGGCACCCCCTTAGGGTTCTGCCCCCCTTTCCTGTGCTGCCGCTACGCCTAATTTTGGGACCCTTTCTGCTGTCACGTCGCTGATGTTGTTCCCAAAACCCTGCATTTGGGGAACGTTTTAAGGGAGACGCAACAATTTTCTCCAGTTGATCAATCAGCAAGGTCTCCAATTTTCCCGCATTTTACTCTCATTTGGGTGGTGGAAGGAAAGTGCTGATTTTTTTTTTTTACCGGGACCCCCGGAGGGTGGGCCCCCCCCTAACTGTTGTTCTTTTGTGGCCTTTAAAGCGGGGATCATGTTGGAGGAAATGGGCAAACCCCAAACACTCATGTGAGAGATGGAGCCTTTAAATTTTCCCCAAACCTCTGGGGCGAGGGGGACTAGCAAAAATGATCTTCCTCATCTTCCCCCTTTCCCCCTCAAATTTCCCCGCCCAAACCCCTTTCCAAGGCAGGGAAATTTGGGAAAATCGGTGTCTAGGGGAAAACCTTTCCCCCTCCTCGTCTCCTCCTCCTCCGCTGGGCCCCCGGGACCAAACTTCAACAAAAGCCCCCCGGGCTTGCCCCAGATGAAGGGACCCAGAGAGCTGTGCCCACCTTGGGACTAGCTCTGGACCCCGAAACCCCCTGCCTAAAAAAAATCCCATGAAATTGGAAACTTCGGGGCCCTTTTGGAAATTTTAAAAGAGGGGAAAGGCTCCGGGGGCCGCATCTGTTGGGCCGTCTCCCCCCTCCCCTGCTGGGGGACTGTTGTTTCAGAGTGCCCAAAGATCTTCCAGAAAATAGGATCCCCCAATGCTCATGCTGACAAGGGGGATTGTCCCCACGACCATTTTTGGGGGCTTCTTCAAAAATGGCAAGGATAGTGCGAGCCTTTCACCTGCCCCCACTCTCGGTTTCAACCCCCCGAGCCCCGTACCGCTCTTGTAGGCCAGTGTACTTGTACTGCGAAAATGGCTTTGCGCTGCTGCCACAACGTGGAGCATGTGGAGGGGGGAAATTCCGCGTGTTGCCACCAACAATGAGACGGTTGACGGGAGGCCGAGCGGCGCTGCAACCAGCCAGGGCGGACAAGGGGGTGCGAAGGGCGGAGTGGAACTCAGCCCTCGAGCCTTCTTCCAGGCATCCAGCCCCGGGGGTAGCTCTTTGAAATTTCGGGACGACAAGGTTCATGACATGTGCCAGGCAAGGGGAGGGCTCCACCTCCCATCTTAAGGGGCGGCCACAGATTTCGCCCGTTATGCACACCACCCCTTTCCTGGGACAAGGTTCTTTCACCCAGCCAGCGCTCGGTCTCGTTCTTTGGCCTCCACAGCTCCCGACCTGTGTGTGGACGGGCCCCCAAGGCGATTAATTTCAAAACGGGGGTTGGGGCTCTGGCACGTGATGCCACCAGAGGACCTAAAGAAAAAGCCCTGCACCCTCCCTGGGTTTTTTAAGAGCGTGCGCCGAGCCTGAGAGCCCGTCACCCCAAGGGCACCCCCCAGTCACCCCGTGACTTCACAGAGATATACGGCCTTGGGGCCGTCTTATAGTCCATGTTCGGTGGTAGATGGACTTTTCCGGGCACAGATGCAGACACCGCGCTTGCAAATTTAGAGGCCACGTGGCTGGCCAGGGCAGGGACGGCTTGTCGGGCAAAGAAATGCCTGCTCGGCATCTGGTATTGGGGGCAGGCGAGGCCCATGACGTGGCGTAACCCATCTGTGTCCACCAGCCGCAAAGGCAACTTTTCCAAGGCCTAAAGCCTGGCAATGCCGACATTCGGGTTTTTGGCTTTGGGATGGTTGGGTTAAAGTGTTTCTTCTGCTCCCAAACCTGGAAGACAGAAGGCTGGCTGCTAGACGGGCCGCTGTACGGCGTGCAGTCGTCAAACTGGCGGAAGGAGAAGGGGTAGGAGGGTCTCTGGGGGTGCTGGTGGTCTCGGGCGATGGTGGAGGCTGAAGCGGAGGCTGATCCCTGATCATGACTCTGAGAGACATGGGCAGCTGAGGAACGCTTGGTGGTGACGGGGAAGAGGAGGAGGCGGAGACAGAGGGTGTGACGTGGTTGGAGGCCCGGCGGCGGTCTGGCGTTTTTTGGCCAAGGGTTCCCTCCATTTCATCTCTTGCATTCGCTGCATGTGACTAGACATGTTGGTGGTGGTTTCCCCCTTAAGGTTCTTGCCTCTACTTATGCGTTTACGGCAAAGGCGGCATATGACATCGCTGGTAGAATCAGAGGCATGCTCAAAGAAAGCCCAGGCTTGAGAGGTCCTGGAACTTTTTTGACGGCGATAAGCGAGGAGCGGGGTTTGCGCTGACCGGGCTGGCGGAAAACATATCAGCGGACTTCTGCGACCGCCCTCTCCCTTTTTGTGGCGGGACCCGTATTGACACTACCCTATCGTCTTCCTCCTCGTCCACTGATGAAGCGCTCCAAGCAAATTCTGCGGAAAAGACCAGGATGGATCCGCAATGTCGTCATCATCATCATCATCATCAACACAGGTGACTTGGTCGTCCTGGGCTTTCTGCATCCAGAAGCTGCGGGCTAACAAGCAAGGGCACTGCAAGGCGTTGCCGACCGCCCGGGATTTTTGCCGATTGACCGGCTTCCTTCACCCCCTTGATGGCATCATAACTGGGCGTCAGAGCAGACTAAATCATCCTCTTGATCTTGTAACATGCCTTCTGACCCCAACCGCATTTTGTCATCAAAGAGGTCTTCAGACAATGGATTATCCACAGTGGTGGGTACACGAGTTGACATTTGGGCTGTATCATGTTGGACGGATGCTGATGATGCTGATGACGACATTTGTGGCCGTGACTGCGAGGACGAGGAGGTAAGATTGCTAGATCGGTTTGCTTAAACCAACTGAAGGCCAGATTGGCACGATGTTCGTTTTTTAATTCACAGGGCCCTGACCCAGCGATGAAAGGCCGAGGGCCCTGCAACTGACGTCCGCTGGCATGGGTTGTCCCCACACGGGAAGGAGCCCTTCTTCTCCCTCTCCCCATGTGCTCCCCCCCTCTTTGCTCTCTTACCACCTGCATTTCGCCCCATTTTCAGAAAATAAAAATTTGAAAGGGTAGGGAAAATAGTTTTGGAAAAGTCTCTTTTAAAAGCGGGAAAACACAGCTATTCCAAATCCCCCTAATCAAAACAAAATGCTGGATTCAAATTTTTAAAGCAAGGTTCTATAAAAAATCTGGACTGGGCAAAAGTCCAAAAAACACTATCTGTTATGTTTTGGGTTTAATAAACAAATTTTTTTCCCTTTCAATTCACCCGTGGTAAATAGAAATTTCTGTTTTAAGATTTACGTAATGCGCTCAAAGAACATCTGGGTGGCAAAAGTAAAAAACAGTAACGTTAGTTTTGGTAAATAAACGTATTTTTTTCACCTTTCAATTACCGTGGGGAAAATGAATTGCTGTTTTAAGATTTAATTGCTGCGTCAAAGAACAATGTGGTCCAAAAGTCAAAAAAAACGTAAATGTATGTTTTCGATGATACACGGTATTTTTTTCAACAACAACCTTTTGCTGAACAAGATTGCTGGATTGTAAAATTTAAATGCAAGGGGGATATATCAACATCACAGGGTTTTTAATGGTAAAATTTAAAAATGAAACCTATCTGAAATGTATACTGATAAAAAAAGTGGAGTTTTGCACTAACAAAGAGACCCGCTTATAAAATAGTTATCCAATATAAATTCAGGTGCCCCAAAATCCCCGGAAAAATTTCAATAGCAAAAATGTTAATAATAAGATATTCCACTACAATGTTACCAACTTGGTGAACTTTATCCGTGTTCTTTTTAGATAGAGCTTGTTTGTTCGCCCGCGGGGGCCCCCCCCCCCGCCCCACCGCCCCGAATTCCGGTAGATGCTGCTTTAAAATTCTCTAGCTAACTTAAAAAATCTTCAAATCTCTAATCTAACTAAAATTGGGAAAGGTCAAGCTAATAGTAGAGGTTTCTCTGTGCAGAAAAAGACTAATTTCGCTGAGCTGTTTGGCCACAGGCAGAGCGCAGGTCCTATCCCTATGAGACGCTGAGAGACACTGAGGCTGAAACAGTAACGCTGTTCTATGTAAAACGAAGTCATGTGATTTTTCCAGCCAATCGCAACCATACACATCCCAGTCATGACGTCGCACACACATCTCACCCTGCTCTATTCTGTAATCTGATTTGCTGGCCGCCAAAATTACAGGAAGCGCCGAAAAAGGCGCGATCTTAATAGATGATGCACAGATTTTAACCTTAATTATCGCATGATCTGGAAATTTCGATCACCATAAAAACCTTGCCGATTTCAACTTTGTCGATAAAAATCACTCAACACTAATCAAAAGCTAAAACTTAGAGGGTTTCACCATTAGATGATGAATTTCGGGGGACAATGTACTAAAGGGAGGTACGGGAAACCCCTGATGGAACCACCCCCACTGTCCCTCCTACTTGACGGTGCCCTGGGTGGCGACGGAAAATGGGTACAGCCCTGTGCTGCTAAAGTCTGGGGACGTCGGGAAAGGGAAAAAGGTCAGCATCGGGTAAATCCAAATCGGGAACCCCAAGCCACAAATCAGAACAAAGGGATAAAGTAAACAGCTGGGGTCAAAACCCAAATTTGGGGGCGGGTCAAAATCAGAAACAGCCGGGGTAGGAGAACAAGCGAGGTCGGGTAAAAGGGTTAACCCCAAACAAAATAGCACAGGTAATAGGACCCAGGAAAATATGCAGGTCAGCACCCGCCTCCGGGAGTTTAAATGGGATTCCCGGATAAGCCCCTTGCTGATTGGAGGGCTTGGGCCCTTTCCATTTGGGGTGCGACACGCCCCCCTGTCCGGAGTGGGGGGCCTCTGTCACTCACAGAGTGCCACCCCAATTTTGTATCAGGGGGGGAAAAAAAATCAGCTGCTGCAGCTGTTGATACTGCACCCTGAGCGCAGCCTACCCTGACGTACCCCCCCTTTTGGAGGGGCCCCCGGACCCTTACCTGGTCTGGTTTTTTCGGTGAGACCCAGGGAATTCCCCTCACGGCGATCCATGGATGGATTTCGCCAGAACCCCATGATCTCTCCTCGAACATACCCCTTCCTTGGCCCCAGGTATGCAGTGACCTTTGGCCCTTTAGGGGGAATCAAATACAGGCAATTTTATTCTAACTCCCCCTTTGCAAATTGGAGAAGGAGGTCTAGAGGGCGGGTCACGGGCTGAATATCCCTTTAAGACGTGAAACCATGTAAAAAATTTTGTATACAGAGAAAAGAGGGAAATTTCGGGCGAAAACACCGGGATTAAACCACCTCCTGAACCACATAGACACAAATCGCGGCGCGATTTTACCAGAGGGAACTTTTAATCGCGGGATTTCAGGTGGAAAACTTTATTTTTCCCAGGAAACCCCCTCTAGAAAAAGGCCGTATCAGAACTTTTCTTTGGATTTTTGGGGTATGAACCAAGTTCTTAAAAACTTGGGCCAGTTGTGCACAGATCTTTTAATGATAACATCCACTGTGCGTGATCAGACGTAGCACTGGAAAATGACGCATGCCTTGGGAAAAAAACCATAATTACAGTAAAAGGGGAGGCCCAGACGACTCTATCTGTTTTTAATGGAAAACCCAAGGTAAGTATTTTACTCAATCCACCTGCTGATCAATACCAACAGAGTTTTTGTGTTCCATTTGATTTCCCCTCTCCGTCTCCCCTTGTCTCTGGGGGAAAGGGGAGAGGAGAAGGACAGGGTGATACCCAGAGCCTTGCAAAGGTTCCCCAAAAAATGAGAAAAAACTAAAACCCCTCTGTCAAAAAAACACTATTTTCCCGGGTTTAACCAGCAGTTTGACAATATGTTTGTAAAAAGTTCAGCAATTTTTTTGGACACAGAAAACCCCCTTAGGGGGAACAAGGGGGGCAATTTACTAACGTCCCCTCCCACCCAAAAAAATGACTTCCCCTTGAGGTGGGAAGGCAGGCATGAAATCCATGGGATGTGGGTCCCGGATTCAGGTACAGGTAGAGGGCGGTTCCCAGAAGGATAGTTCCGGGAACCTTTCAGGCTTCACAAGATGCCGCATAGGCCCATCCGGGGCAATGACGGCCACAGTAAATATGAAAAATAAGCCTTTTTGTGCCAGACACTCCAGGATCCCCAGATAACAGGGAATCAAAAATTCTTTTAATATCGTAACGGAACTGAGTGGAGACAAAGCCTTCGAAACGGGCTTTGCAGGTCTCTTTCCTGGTGGGACAATCAGGGCTAAATGGGGGGAAAATAGCGAGACAACAGTCCCCTTTGGGGCAAATAGCTGCGGATCCTCCTGGATTGTGGCTGCACAGAACTTTTGAAGGCTCAGCCTTAATTTTTCGAACAGGTTGTAAGAAAACAACAAAGTTGAAATGCTAAAAAATTAATCCCCAAAGTGCCTAGTGGATTCAACCTTTTAGCACTCTCAAAAAAGGTGGGGTTTTATGTCGAAAAGGACCGTGACTGAGCTGGGCCCTTTGAGAAGTGGCCCATTCTCAAAGGCCCACTTAATAGCCAAGTCCGATTCCCCAACTCAAAATTTATTTTCATGAAAAAATTTACGTAAAAGAAGGCAAAAAGGCGAAGGTTGATGGTACAGCCCCCTGAGAAAAAGCCGCCCCTGCCCATACTCAGAAGCTCAACCTCAAGAAAAAGGGTTTGCTTTGATTGCTTGAATCAAACAGGAGTGTAAAAAAACCAAAGTTTAAGCTTCTCAAATCTCAATGGCCTCAGGTTGCCAAATTTACTGAATTTCCCCCCCTTCTTAGTCATGTCGGTCACACCAAACAAAAAAAAATTTAAAAATAAAATTTTGTAATAATTAGAAAACCCCAGGAACCGCTGCAGGGCCTTCAAGAAAGGGTGACCCAATCGGAAGGGCCCTGAATTTTACGGGGTCCATACGAATGAGTTAGGGTCAGGTGTCCCAAAAAAAAGGTACTTCCCCCCCCAAAAAACTTTTTTAAATTTTGACAAAAAAACTTTTTCCCTTCGGTTTTGAAATCCCTGTCGTAAGTGTTTAACGTGGACGACCAATCTTCGAATAGATTAAAAGTCCCCGGTAAATGACCATAAAACAACCAAAAATTTCCGGGAAAACATTAACCGGGTTTGGAACACCACGGGAGCATTACCCCAACCCGAACGGATCCCCAATCTCAAAATCCCTTCAGGGTTTTAAAACGCGGTTTTCCATTATCCCCTTTTTGGATATGGATAAGTTATAGGCCCTCTAAGGTCTAATTTGGGGAAACCCCCTTTTGCTCCCTTGATTTTATTAAACAGTGGGTCAAGGAAAGGGGTATTGTTTTATTACCGTTTTTTTTTTTTTGTTCAGGGTAATTATCCCATGGAGGGAGGCCCCCTCCTTTTTACCTACAAAGAAAAAACCCCCCAAAAAGGGAACACTAAAGGTCAGAATCCCTTCTGATTTTTCTGCATTTTATTGTTTATTCTTCTTTCGGGCCAGAAGTTTTTATCCCCCCCTTTTGGGGAAACCTCACCCGGGGAAATTTTATCAATGGCACAGTCGTAAGACATGAGGGGTTATTCCCCCAAAATGTTTTAGAAAATACTGCAGAAAAAAGTCACAAAATGAAAACAGGAATTCCCACCTCGTATTGCCCAGATTTTTGGGACATTTTGTAAACACACCCGTTTCCCCACTTGCCCCAATTCCCCCTGAATTCCATCAAACATGGGTTATGTTTCTGAAAGGCAGGGAAACCCCAAAAAACACACGCGGGAGCCCTCTATGATAAATAGAATACATTTTTCAATATGTAAAATCCTCCCCACCTTTCCCAGTCAGGAGTACAATTTTGGATTGTGCCCCAAGCTAGTGGAGGGGGTTTCAATGCCCAACCCGCAAAGAATCAGATGGCCCAGACGTTGATAAAAAATTTATCAACAAAATTAGAACTGACCCAGAATACAAAACGCACTCCCAGAAACCAGAAGCGACAATATGAAATCTTAACGGGTTCAGAATTTTTAGACACAATAAAAATACCTGCCGTCTAGGTTTTCCCTGCCAATCCCCTAGGCCGGGAGTTTTCCCGCCCTTTGGTCTTCCTTTTGGGAGCACTCCTGATGCCGTGTCCATATTCGCCACAAAAAAAGCTAACCCCTGGATATACGAGAAGTCCTAGGGTCCCTAGAAGCATTAAGAAAAGCCCCACTTGCATTGGCTCCTGGGTTATTGGGGCCCCGGGGCGTAGAGGTATATGGAGTAACCCGGGGGTGGTACCTTCTCTCGGTCTCCCATAAAACGTTGTCCAGACGAACGGCTAATCCCATGCGTATCTAAAGTACCAGGGGGGGGTAACCCACAATAAACCCTTAATGGTCAGTAACCCTAGTCAAAATTTGACATCTAAGAGCTGGGTCTTCCACCCAGCGGAAACACCAGCGCCGAAATTGGGAGCAAAACTCCTCCACAGCCCCGTTTTACCCTCCCCCCGGGTCAGCTGACCCCGGGCTCAGCTTCCATTTGGGTCTTTCAAAAAATCCCCCTAAACGGAAAAGAACCTGTCCCAGAAGACAGTTTGGGAATTAGGCGGTAACGAGAACCCCCACTCCGGGGGGGCCCCGAATGAGGAAAAAAATTTCCCACCTTTGCTCCTATTCCCCGAGGTACGGGGGCGGACCCAAAAAACAGGCGACTCCCTTCTAAATGCAAAAAGGCCCTTGTTGCTGAGAATGTGTCAAGCAACTGATGGGGGCTAAGGGGGGGGGAAGGTAGTGTAGGGACTTGATTTGGGGGTAGACCCCTGCGGTTCTCCCTCGCCCAGATCCGGGACTGCTTGATTAGCCCTGCACTGCTCTACCATAGCTGTCATGGGTTTCATAGTGGGGTGAGCAGTAAGGTTTTTCGGGCCTTGATAATGTCACTAAGGGGGGTACATGACCCTGACTGGAACTCCTGCCCCTGCCTACTTGACGTGTGCCCTAGGTGGAGATGGAAAAGGGCGACAGCCCTGCGTGCTAAAGTTTTGGGGCCGTGGAGAAGAAAGGTGACATGGGTAATACCAAATCAGGAACCCCAAACCCACAAAACAGAACCAGAGGGAAAAACGTAAACAACCCGGGGGTAAAACAAGAACGGATACGGGGTACAAAATCAGAAGACACCCGGGGGTTAGGAAACAACCCGAGGTCAGGTAATCAACAAAAAAAAAAAAGGTAATAGGCGCCGGAAAATTTTCGCGGGCTCAGCATCACCCTCGGGAATTTAAATGGGATTCCGGTCCGCCCCTGTAGCTGATTGGGCGCCCCCGGGGCTCCCATTTGGTGGTGCGAACGCCCCGGTCCGGGGGTGGCTGGGCCTGTCATCAAAAAGCTGCCAGCAGCAAGTGTATCAGGGTGGGATCCCAAATCAGCTGCTGCCGCCTGTTGATCCCTGCAGCCTGAGCGCAGCCTAGCCCTGACAGACAACTAGGCAAGTGAAAGAAAAGGCATGGATGAGAACAGCAGCACAAAGAGCAGTCTGAAAGCAGAGCAACAACAAACAGGAATGACCTAATTAATCTCCCTTTTTGTCTTTTTACACATCCCTTATGGCCTAAACCCCGGCCGCAAAGACCTTTTTAGTCCCTGAAAAAATTTTCCCAGCAAAATTCCTAAAACTACAATGACCCCAAAACAAACAGGACTCTAGGACCCATAAATAACCAAGACTGAACTAAACAAGAAAACACACTTACAGTAACTGAAATACATCAAATTCCAGAAATACACACACTGAGTAAAAACCTCACGAGGCAAAGCAAGGTATATTAATAAACAAGACTTTAGATAACTGGAGACAGAATACCAGCAAATATAGATGTAGCAAAGATTGACCTGACAGATAACGGAGAATGTTGTTAGTGTTTTCAATGGATTTGTTTGTGAACTAAGAACAAATAAGAGAGAGAGCCCATGCTCACAGTCAAGGTAAACTCTGCTACACCTGTACTTGTCACAATTTCTAAGGACAGACAGTGTTAGAGTAAGTCCACATGCCATGGTTTTCAGATGTTTTATGGATTTGAAAACCATCTTAAAACCCATTGTCAACCATTCCCATAGACGCCCCTGAAAAAGGCTGTATTTTACACAGCTGGATTTTTGATGTTGGGTTTTTAATCCAAAAAAAAATCCAAAAAATTGGAAAGCACATTCCCTGCCAGTTTTCAGACGGGGAAAAGTTTCTGTTCAATGGTTAATGGAGACGGCCAATCCACAAACCGTGGACAGAACCATCAGAGCAGAGGAAGGCAGTTGCTTAAGTCCCAGGTGGTGGCCAGCCATTGGAACACCAATGATGCGCTGGCCCTTTAAAGCTTAAAGGGCCAGCACGCACAATCTAAATGAGAGACGTCCCAAAAGCACGGGGGGGCAGGCAGTAGTGTGGAGAGGCGAGTAGATGCCAACAGGTCTTTCAGTATTGGGGAAACCCCCCATGGTGTCCCACTTCGGAAAAAGGCCACACGCATATTTGATAGCACTACAAGATCCCAAAGAACAACTCTGCTGTCACAGCCCTTATGCCAAAAACCAGGAAACTTTGTAGAGTGGCTAGCAATTAGCCATTCCAACTCTAAAAAACAAAGGCTGTACAGTATGATCAAAAAACCCATTTTCATGGCAACTCAATTTGGGTGCCCCTAGATTTCTGCTAAGGAGCCCTCTTGAATATTCACCACTGGGTTGACATATCTCTACCAATAAAGAATTCTTAAATTAAAGTACTTATGAATTGGATTATTTTAAAATAGAGCACTCAAGATATAGACATTAGATAACATGCATAAATTATAGAATGAACTGAAAACTGGTGTTACAATGGCGCTTGGCCCCGCTGCAGACGTGGGTGGTTGTGTTGGGGTTCTTACCTCAGCCCCCTTCCCAGTGGGTCACCTTCCTTTTTCCCGCTCCATCCTGTTTCTGTTGTGTAGTGTAAACTTATGCCTTCCCTAGGCTCTTGAGGGTAGTTCCCCTGCTTAAAAGAATGTTTTTTAGTCCATAATTAAGCCCGGTTTCGCAAAAATTTGGCTGGAATACGCCAAGTTTTTTTTGGGAATCCACAGTTCTCTAGACAATTGGAAAACGTTCCTCTCCCTGTCGGCGAATACGCCGAGGGGGAGATAAAGGGCAGTGAATTCCAGCGGGGTGTATGAGTCTATGGGCCGGCGAGGTGCCCCCCGCACCCACCCCCCCTCCCCCCCCCGCCCCCGGGGCCCCACGGGTAATGTTATATTACTTGAATTATATAAAATGTGGTGGGGACCCTTGGAACAAAATCCTGACAATGTTTATAAACAATTTTGGATAAGGCATAGCCACACATCCAAATTCTTTACTGCATTACATAGAGAATAAACCTTTTTTCAATAGTCTTTTAAATAGGTGAGTCCCTCCATAAAGTATAGATCAAATCTGTCTTCTCTGCTTAAAATTTGATATATAATTATCTAACAAAATATTGAAAAAACCCCTAGCTCTACGCTTTCCCCCTTTTGCATTTTTCCCCTATGTCCCGAGGCCAGCTTCTGCGTCTGTTCCTAGCCATGGAGAAGACATCCCTCTACATCTTCAGTAAAACGGGACACAGATATTGTCACAACTTTTCTTTAACTTTACTTGTAAATGTATTTCTACTCTAATTATCTATAATTGTCTAATTATCCTTTTCTTTGTGTGTCATATACATATATTGCCTTCCAACTCATATAACACCATTTGTAATGCTCCTCTATTTTCCACCTGGCCCTCATACCACATGGATGGTCATACCAATTGAGGGGTAAGTTTACTGTACCTTCATGGAGGAATACATTTATTGCAGGGTATGTTTTATTGCTTGATCTAAATTCAAAAAAAAGAAAGTGTACCAAAAGTTTTTACAAAGAAAGAAAGAAGGCACCAAAAGCCATTACTGCTATCTTTTCTACATGCCGAAAATGGAGGGTTTGTTGCACACTTTAAACCTTTTTAAGGGCCCAACCATTTGGCCCTTTCCCGACACAGCCTATTTTTTTAAATCTGAATGTGTCACTTTATGTGAGAATAACTTATTGACACATTTACCTATTCATGTGATTTAGAGACTGTTTTCTCATGACACATTGTGCTTTAAGTTAGTAAGAAATTTTGGTCCATATCTTTGTGAAAAATATCCAAATTTTGTTAAAATTTGGAAAAATTTTGTCATTTCAAAATTCTAAAATTTTGTGTGTAAACGATAATTATTCCCACAAAAAAGTTTCATAGCTGCATTCTTTTCCATATGTCCACTATGGGGGAATCATTTTTTAAAATGTCTTAAATTTTCTTACACATTAGAAGGGTTTGAAATTTAGTATCATTTCAAAAAATTATATTTTTTTAGGGACTATCCAGTTTAGTGGTTTGAGGGGCCTATTATTCATCTAAGAAAAAAACCCTTAAAGTTTTACAACAGTGTTTAGGAAGTTTGTTAACCTTTTAGGTTAAAAATTAAAAACAAGGTGGGGGTGAAAAATAAAAATTTTCCCCTTTTTTTTTTTTTTCAGATTTTCATTTTTTTCCATTATTCCCGGAACAAAGTGATTGACCAGGTAAATGCAACTTAATATTGATTACAAATCAACAGGAAAGACAAACTCTGAAGCTCAGAATAGAAATGGAATTTAGAATAGAGACTAACCAAAGAAAAATTTTCCAATATAAAACCTAACCTTTAATAGATATAAATTAAAATACTAAATAATGCCAAAAGGGCTAACCACAACTCCAGTGTAAAACTACATTGGTCAAAAAATGTGGAGACAGGTGAGAGGAGCCTATGTACCTAGCTTTATGAGCCCGATAATGGCCCTGAGCGGGTAAGGTCCCGAAAAAGGCGGTCCCCCAGACAAAATCTCAACTACTTTTAATTATCCCCCAAAAAAGAGTAATCTGAATGGAGAATCAAACCTCAACATTAATTAGTAGGAAGATACATGTTACACAAAAATTCACACAAAGACAATAGAGAAAAAACAGTTGTTCAAACCCTTTCTAACCCGAGGTTCCTTCTGGAATAACAGAGTTCTTCAGTGGGTGAAAAGATGTCCACAAGGCCAAAGGCTAGTGTGCCCTCCATGAGAGGAATGTCTTCCATTAATGACCCAACATTCAAACACCTAAGCGCCGAATAAATAGGGATTGGGAAATCCCGCCCTTAAAAAATTTGCCAAAACTAAAAAAGTTATCTAGGCAACCACCTTATCTTCAAAAAACCATACAAGCCCAATAGTCTGGAATAAGCCTAACTTTATTTTGCATATTTACAGATATCCCCCGGGTCACTTGCCCGAATGCCAGTATAGTTCAAAGAATGTCACTGGCTTTGGCGTCCAGAAAATGCTACTGTGCATGCGACGATCACCCCCACCCGCATGCGTCTCCGTGCCCCCTCTACGCCTTGCGCATGTCTCAAACACCATGCAACCGCGCATGCGCCGGACACATCAGGCCTCGCGCAACAGCGCCCGCGACAAGCACAGTGCCACCGCGCATGTGCTAAATAATCAAAAACCGCGCATGTGCTGGGCATCCATAAAGCATCTCTCAGTGTATCGGTACTGATCTACATATTTACAGGTGCAGAGAAAGTCACATAAAACATCTCCCAATGTATCAGTATTAGTCTACACATTTACAAGTGCAGAGAGAATCACATAAATGTAGCAGCCTGTAATTAATCCGCCCATAAATTCAAAGTATTAATATTAGAGATCAAAGACTTGTAAAGTCAACCCATTATAGCCTTACTTAATCTGTCTGTCTTTACTTTATGTACATCCCCAGACCATCTGGCTTATTATGTAAAAATATATCAAAAGTTCTTGTTTAAATAATATAGATTGTTTGCCTATCTGAGAACTACATGTATACTCTATGGTTCTTAAATGGCAATTTAAGGTTCTACTGCTCAGGCTTACCACGTACCATAGCTAGAGATGGGCGAATTGATTCTAACGAAGTGGAATTCGTTTAGAATTTCAGGAAAACTTCGGTTCTGATCGAAGTCGAAGTTTGGGGGACTTCGGGTGAACGAAGTGTGCTTTTGATTGATAAAATGGCTGCGAGCACATGGCGTTACATGGGGCAAAGCACTCTGGGAGGAAGAAGGGCATAGCCTGCATGACATGTGCAGAGATGAAGCCAATCAGAGACCGACGGGTTTCTGTGACGTCACTGCACTATATAAGTCCTGGCGCGACGCTGGGAGCTCGTACCGCTCTCACTGAGTAGGGAAGGTGCTGCCGCGACTGCTTATGATAGCTGATACTAAAGAACTCATTTTTATACAGCGATTTTTGGGGGGTGTCACAGCTTGTCTCAGAGACTGCTTTCTTAACGTTCTATTTCTGATTTTGTGGGGTATTGGATCTGAAGTCCAGTGTGCGTCCAATGCAGCTGCATATACATTTTAATGCTATCTGCTCACAGCACATTGAATATCCAAGGGGGATCTAAGCCTGTTCTTGTTGTATTCATTTAAAGAAACAGCGTTTTTACAATACAAATACCACTTCATTTTTGGCTGCTCAATTCTTTTGCGCAATTTACATCCAGGGTTAATTAAGCGTTGTTTTGCTGTTGTGGTCACTAAAAGAAACCGTCTTTTTCACCGCCAAAACATACATTTTTCCTGTAGCCTAATTCACAAGCGAAGGTTAATTACAATTTTTTTCTCTTGTTGTGTAGCGTAGAAAACACGCCATTGTAACACGCAACAAAGCTCGTAGTTTGTGGTTGCTCAATTGTTTGGTGCAATTTACATCCAGGGGTTAATTAAGCGTTGTCCTGCTGCTGTGGTGACTAAAATAATCCGTCTTTCACCACCAAAAAATACATTTTTCTGTAGCCTAATTCACAAGCGAAGGTTAATTAAAATTTTTCTCTTGTTGTGTACGTAAAAACACGCATTGTATCATGTTACAAAGCTACTAGTTTGTGGTGGCCCAATTGTTTGGCGCAATTTACATCATAGTTTTATTTAATGGTTGTTTTTCTGCTGTGGTGACTAAAATAAACCGTCTTTCACCGCCAAAAAATTAATTTTTCCTGTAGCCTAATTCACAAGCGAAGGTTAATTACAATTTTTTCTCTTGTTGTGTAGCGTAAAATACACGCCATTGTAACATGCTACAAAGCTCGTAGTTTGTGGTTGCTTAATTGTTTGGCGCAATTTACATCCAGGGGTTAATTAAGCGATGTTCTGCAGTTGTACTCAGTAAAATAAACTTTGTTTTTCACCGCCACAGAAGAAATTCTGTAGCATAATTCATATCCGAAGGTTAATTAAGCCTGTTTGTGCTTTTATATTCAGTAAAATACACAGAGTTTTTAAACGGCACATACAAGTCAATTTTTCCTGCCCATTTGTGGAGCGCAATTTATATCCAAAGGTTCATTACTTAGTGGGTTCATTTGGAGTCAAATACAGGGTATTTCAAATATACAGATATCTTCATCAAACAGTGTCTGTACATTTTAGAACAAACAGTATGCCAGACAAAGAGGTGGTAGGATCTTCACCTGCGAGTGGCTGAGGCACAAACATTCCAGGTAGGTCGCAGCACAGCAAGGGGACGTCGCAGCAGGGGTCACTCGGTGAGGCCACAACTGCCGCTGTCATCTAGCGGCCGTGTGCTGACTAGCAACCCAAGGGTTCTTGATTGGTTGACTAGGTCATCCACTTCCTCCCAGATGACATCTGACAACCCCAGCCAAGAGTGGGTGGAAACGTCAGACACAACCCTTAGTTGGATGGCCCGGGAGCGGTTCAGCAGCCCTCACCCATCCTCAACCCGCCTCTGTCCCATCCGGTTCCCTCAGCCAGAGATCTACTATGTGGTCTGGGCTCAGCACCACTATATAGCGAGGATGAACAATTTGAGGAGGGCAGTCAGCAGCTACTTGGCAGCAAAGAAATGGGGCCAATATCCCCTGCTTCTTGCAGTAGGCGGCAAAGTATAGATGTGGAGAGTGGCATGGGAGGTCATGTTGTGAGGGGTCAGCCTCTGCATACCAAGACCGGTGATGAGGACAGCAGTGACGATGAAACACAAATAGATGATGATGTAGCTTACCTCACTTGGGAGCCGGGTGAGGCAAGGGCTTCATCATCGTCAGGAGAAGTGGGCTTCAGCTTGCGCGTCCGGCTGCGGTGCAGCCAGCTCGTGGGTTGTGTGGTCGTGTGTCAGCAGGGTAGCCGCAGTGTGTGGTCGGGAGCCAAGCGGCCACGGGGTAAAAATCCCCCTTCGCAGGTCCAATAAAGTAGCGGCACAGGGGCTCAGCGAGGCAGCGGCGGTAGTAGTCACTCAGTGCGGAGAGTTGGCGGTAAAATCTGATACTCTGCGGTGTGGCAGTTCTTTGCTAAGACACCGGGAGAGCCGAATATGGGTATATGTAGAATCTGTGGGCACAAGTGAAGCGGCCGGGGGCTAACGTTTGGGACCACGGCCCGGGTCAACACATCAGCTTCACCTTCCTTTTCCCTGGGAGAA
>JAODAL010016504.1:0-80464 GCA_025379985.1 Phyllomedusa bahiana
TTAACACCAGTCAGCTGGTTTAAGTGGTAGAAGCCCAACAAAAAGGGTGCCAAATTCACCAAAGTCTAAAAATTGTTAATATAAGCCAAAATAGAAGTCTTTATTAGGCTAGGTTCACACGGTGTAATTGTGGGATGTATTTCGCCCGCAATTACGCCGTGTGAACGGGGGCGGGGGGAAGGCCGGCAGCCCGTTGGCCACATGGATATTCGTTACTAGCGGCGCGTATTCACCGCTAGTAATTGACATGCCACTTCTCTCCCCGCTTGCCGTATTGTGCGAGCAGGGAGAGGAGGCGTAATCCAGAGTTCTCTATGAGAACTGTGGAATACTGTAATGACTGGGACGTATCGCGCCCCGTATTTCGCACTGTACTGCGCTAAATACGGGGCGAGATACGTCCCAGTTTAAGCAGTGTGAACATAGCCTTATGGTATAAAACTAACATTTTCTAATAGTGCAGCTTTGTAGCAAAGTAACCTACTCTAGTAACCAACCACAAATCTGGTACAAGACAGAAGTGAGGTAGGTAGGGAGAGATAGATAAATATATAGAATAATTTAAACAAGTAGTGGAGCCTAAATAATGCAAACTACTACAAGAGAGGCCTTTTTCCACTAATCCAACTAAAGTAGTACTTGAAGTACAATGCATTTTTAATAGGCAATTCCCAATGTTTCATTATTAAAGTAGTCTTTTTTGAGGTTATTAACCTGCCTTCTTTCCTCTCCCTCCTCTGAGAAGTACTCCATGACCTCTGTGTCCAAACTCCCACCTGACACTAAGTCGTCTGCATAAATTCCCCAACAACAAAAGCCATCTTGAAGCTCATGAAAATGGCCACATAATTCATTTTCCTCTAAACCCTTTAATGAAATCCGGACAACTCACTCTTCAAAGTGCTTGCCACAAAGAAACCCATTAAAACACTGACACATTCAAATTGAAATGAAAGAATGAAAAACACAACTTCCGGAATCCGTAATAAAGCTTTCTGGTACGTCAAGTGGAGGCTTCACATCACACTTCCAGCAAGAAACCAGTGCTTATGCTGTCATTTATGACCGTCAACACATCTGCTTTATATTTTATTAAATAAAAATCTTTTTGATTGCAAATTAGCATGCTTCTAGGAACGAACAAATTACAAATCACTTTCTATATAAACAAAGAAAAATAAAAATCTTGAGACTATGAAACATTATCTTTAGACCGTTGAGTACAGTCCGATCTTATGTCTATTGTTCTATGCAGCTACATCATGTCTATCTGTTTCATATCGGTTTGTCTGTATTTCTGACTTCTAAACTGAAATAAGCTTTACTGGCAGGACCAAAGACACATGAGCTTTACCAAAACAAATAGGAAATAAGGAAGTGAGGTGTAGAGGGAAATCCAGGGTAAGGCTATGAAATATATGGCATATGAAGTTGCTCTCAGTTTATGACACGCACATATTGTGCTGCTATACCCACCCTGTTCTCTTCTTTACCCAGCAGGACGCATAATTTCTCTTCCTCCTTCATGGAGCTGAAATCTGAGAAGCATTAGAGTGTCTCCTTAATTAAGCGTTTGCAGCACTGCAGCAGACATTGGGCCTCATCCACCAAGGCCTTCTGGTCAACCTTTTGGTGCAATCTGCTCTCTCTCAGTCTGTGATATACTGATTTGATGACCACAAACTGGGCACCCAGTCTGTACAGCCTCGTGATTGGTTTGTCTCTCTAATTTTTCAGATATGGAGTCAATTTAAACTATGGTGTGTTGTTAGTTTTTATGCTGTTAAATCTTTTCTCTATTCACTGAAAAAGGGCATCTTGGCCCTAGTTTGCTGCCATATTTCTGCTATTTTATTTTATTTCTGCTGTGCTGGTTAATATTTCGGTGAGTGCATTGTTCCAGAGTGTCTGGTTTGCTCGGGGCCCGTTGGTTTAGCAAGGCTTTACAATAATGGAAACCTTGACTACTACCAAGAGGGTAATCACACAATGATAGTGCCATACTCTGGATGGTAAGATGTAGTGGAAATCTGCCCAGCTTAGCTTTCGAAAGTACTAGCTCTTTCTTTCAGACATGATGTTATACAAGAAACTAAAAATTTACAGACTTTTTATACACAACAGACATGGATCTTCAAAGAAACTTAGAATCTTTAAAAATAACAAAATGCAATAAGTGGAGAAGTCATTTACAACAGGTCAAGGAATAAACAATCTCGAAACTTGTGAGGCGTGACGGAGGGATCAGTAATTCTTACTGTTATCTGTATGCTATCAGGTGTGATTTGTGACCCTCACAGATCACACATAGTGTGACATGAAACTAGTCCATTTTGCAGAGTTTTAGATTTTTTGCATTACTTATATTCCCATTCCTTCCTCTCCCGTTGTGTTTTAAAATGTCCCATTAAGACCATAACCTGCAAATCTTCAATACGGTGGTCTTCTCTGGAGAAATGTGCAGCCACTGGGAGATCTGTTCTGCTGTTATTAATGGTGAATCTGTGTGAGTTCATGCGCTGACTGAGTCTCTGCCCTGTTTCCCCCACATAGAGGCCTGTGGTGGGACATTTCACACACATAATGAGGTACACCACATTGGATGACCTGCAGGAAATTGCCCCCCTAATTCTGTGCACCTGCTGTGACTGTGGGACAGGTACACTGTCAGCAGTGTGGATGTGTCTGCAGGTCTTGCACCTGTTCTGCAGGCAGGGTTAGGTGCCATTTTCTGTTGGGGCCTTCAGGGCATTCCGGACAAGGATACGTCACAGGTTTGGTGGTTGCCGAAAGGAAAGGAGAGGGGGGACTGGGAATATTTCTTTGAGTCTGTTGTCCCTATGTAGCACAGGTTGGAGTTCCTTGGCAATCCTTTGTTAGGCGATACCTTTTTGAGGTATCGCCCGATTTCTTCACTCTTCTACTACTTTCTATAGCTAACACGGTACAACATTATACTACTAGCAGCTTAGCTTGTCAGACACTGTCTGAGATACTCTGATGGACTTGGAGAAGGCACTTGCAGAATTCCATAATTTCTGTTGGCTGGAATCCCACCTTGGCTAGTCTGAGTATGTATGTGGTCCTTAGGCTAATAACATATTCCTTCTACTCCAGTTTCAGGAATAAATTTAGGTGCACAGAGAGAGACAGGCCTTTTTAGGATCCCTGCACAAAGGACAGAAATGATGAGGATTGTCCACAGTGAAAAATCCAAACCATTTCGGCAAAAAAATCCACAGTAGCAAAGTCAGACCAAATTGTTTGGCTTGGTTGGGAATGGGAGCTGCAGATTTTAGAGTGGATTATGCAAATATGAAACAGGAAAAAAATAATCAATGCGTTACAAATCTGCAGTTGCAAATTTTCCAACAGATCTACAGAAACTCTATATAAAAACCACAACTATAAACTTTCAACTGTCCCAACGTGCAAGGACTCAAACCAGTCCACAAACCAAGCATATGTCCAGGCTTTGAACTTGGTTGAAGACCTGGCTTTTGAGGAGTATGTGCAGGATGCAGATATGATCAATACTGCAGTGGTTATGCATAAACCTCACTTCCCTTTTGCTATAGATATAGTGGTTTTGTGAGAAAGGTGAGGATCTCTTATGGTGGATTTCCATGGCTGCTTCTGACACAGTAGCTGACTGGGTTATACCTGTCCTTGCTGTGGTGTATGGGTGTTATGAAGCTTTGCGTCCAGGTAAGAGGCAAGCAGCCAGCATGTAGCAGTTTATATTACAGCCCATATTTCTGATGGGCTATATTTAAATCAGTTCTGATAGGGTTCAATTTAGGTTGTTGTTGTTTTTGCAGGAATGAATGACATTCTCTGTTATTTCAAGCATTGTTATGAGCAATTCCATGAAGTTTTGGAAATCTTTTGAGCTTTTCCAACATAGTTTTCAACCGTGTAATGATTTGTTTTTGTTCTGGACTTTGTTGTGCCTTTAGATTATCTTTGTAGAGCGCATGCATCCAACTCTTAGGTATCTAATCTAAAAAAAACTATCTTTTTATCTTTTAAGCAGCACTGCATACTGAAAACCTAAAACAATATCTTCTGCATACAAATTAGGTTTATCATTACTAACTTACCTAAGACATTAAAAATAAAAATGCTTTTGATATCATCTGTATGTGCATATATTGCCAATAAAATACGGTTCTCCTGCTTTGAACTAAGGCAATTATCGAGAACCGACAGATCTCATACAGAAGGGTCTAAAATATACGATCAGACTTTGCATACATCAAGGTTATTCTAAACATGATGAGATAGAATGAAATGTATATGCATTTTGTTTTCTTTGCTTAATAATCTAAAATCTTATGAGAGTAAGATTTACTAGAATGAGGCAAAACAACTTGTAGCAGAAAGGGAAGCTGTGTTCATGAACTGCTCACTTTGTTAAGGAACTATGCATCACTTGGGATATAAAGTCACAAACCTTACTTCTCTAAATTATTTTCGTTACATACATTAATGCAAGAGCTGCACAAGTTACTGGAATACCATCCCTTCAAATGTGCAATAATTTCTTCTTCCTTTCTCAGGAATGAGAACATTTGGAACTGAAATCTGCTGAATTCTGGTGCCATTGCAATAATAAACTTGCCGCAATATTTTAAACATTTAAACACATTGAAAATAAAGAATATCGGGAGGCTTGTAGCCCAAAATATTTCCACATCTATACATTAAATAAAGTTCTAAAACCCGGATTCAGCTGTTGGAGCCGATTAATTGCCCACACTGATTTTCTATGATAGTAATTCATCAAGCTCAAGTTTGTGTTAGATCAGCCATTTTTCCTGTAATGTCCATTGACTGCACTGGCAACAGCCCTATTAGCATTAAATAGAAATTTGTGATACACACCCTATCAGTCCCATTGCTGGAGAGTGTATCTCTACAACTCCGATCTTAAAGCTTTTCAAAAAACCACTTTTTTTTAAAAGGGGTCTGGTTAGAGCACTGAATAAAAGGCTGTAGTAAATAACAGGGAGCCCGGATAATAAAATCTGTTTGTATACAACCTAAGCTTATGCAGCGATACAAGTGTAGGGAATGCCAGGACACGTTAATATATTTGCAAATATTTTTTCGACTAACATACACGTTGGCAAATTACTAAAAAAAATAACCATAAAAATGCTAGGTAGAAGTTTTCACTTGGGGGGTAAGGGGTAGGTGTTAAACTGGCTACCAGTTTGATTTCCTAAGGGTTTATCTGAAATTAAAGCATATAGACATCAGGGGGTCCCCAATTAAAGATCCCAGACTATGAGCCAGAGCTGCCATTTGCCATGGTTGTGCGAGGCCAGTGTCAGTCTAGAAAGGGTCTTCATAAAACAACCATTATTGCAGTTCTCAGCTGTAGTTAAGTTGCAGAAAACCAATCATTTATTTTAGATAATAGATATATAAAATTGTGAGATAATATCTTGAGCAAAAAAAGGCAGATTCTCTACCATTTCTTACTCCTTGGTAAAGGTTTTCTATTCAACATTTGTTGATATTAAATTACAACCAAAAAAAACACCAAAAAACGGTATGGACCGTTGAAGAGACATAATATCAAGAACGTTTACCAGTAAATATAGGTATTTACCTAATCCGCCAATGTTGTAATCAAAATCTTTGACATCTAGAAGAATAGGACCACTCTCCTGTTGCCCTTCCTCCTTATAGTACAGTTTGTAGCCTTGAATTGTTGCGGTTTCCTCAGGATCTTGTTGCCATCTCACAGCGATGGTTGTGCAGTTCAGTGGATCTAAGCGTAGTTCTGGGGATCTTGGTGCTAAAAAAAGAACAGTTGTACTTTTAGTATTGCCTATTACAATGATTTGATATGTGGTGAGATAAATAAATTGTGTAATATGTATGTTATTAATTTTGATAAGATAAAAAAAAGATTCTCTTTCTGAATAGTAGAACTGACTTGGAGATAAGTTCTTCAGTTGTCCTGTTATATGCAGCCCTTTTTGCCATTTAAAGAGTTGTCCAGGTCAAACTTTTACAATAAATTATTGCTGCTGCTGCAAAATAAAAACAAAAAACACACTCCCTTTTGTCCTCACCTTTGTTCCAGCTATGCGGCTACTGGTGCTCTCTATTATTTTATTACTTCTGCTGTCGATAGTCAGCTCACCACCACTGCAGAGGCTGACTGGTAGCAGCAGTCACATAACTCTACTTGATGTCTCCATTTGGAAGTGTGTCATGTGTCAGGTAGTGACACATGACCACTGCAGCAGTCAGTGGCTGGAGCGTTGATGATCCGACTTCCGTCAGCAGAAGCAACCAGAAAACCAGAACACCAGCATCACTGCACCGGAGGAGAGGACAGCGATAAATCTAATTAATTTTGTGATGACAGCAACATAAATAATCTACTGTAAAAGGTAGACCCAGAAATGCTTTAAAGGGGTTATCTGGGAGTTTAAAGATTTCATAGAACACTATAAACAGCATTTATATTGAAAAGTAAAGATATTCCACCCCCTTCATGTGTTTCTTTTCTTTTGCCTCCTTATTCATCTATCATAAGATCAGCGAAACTTCCTGGTTGCGAGAGTGTCAGAATTTCTCCAGCAGCTCTTTCCTACAAGTCCCAGAATCCATAGCAGTTACAATCTAGGACTTCTCTGCACCCACGCCTTATCCTCTTATTCAGCCCTGCCCTGTTCACCCTTCTATCAACATTCTCAAACATGTACACCTCATACCCCTGCATTTGTGCTCCAGTTCACTTCCTGGTAAGCCTGCAGCAAGCTGTGTTATAGTACACTGCACCAATCAGTTTGTAATATGATAAAAAAAAAAACACATTTTTCCCTCATCCCATAATATATGTAATACATGTACAAATATGTATGATTTGGTTTATATATTTCTATGTATGTGTTGTACATCCCCCACAGCAGGTACACAGCTATCCCATCATTGTAACACTGATTGCTTTGGGGAATATGACCTCACCCTGCTTTCATGTACACTGGATAGCCTATCTAGCATCCAAGAAAGGTGGGTGATGTCACATCCCCCATAGCAAAGCTGTGTGCCTGCTGTATGGAATATGGCATCATCCAGGGACCAAGTGATGTCAGGGCATACCCTAGCACCAATACTATGTAAAGAGCAATAGACAGACTTTTTTTTCTGACTGCTGCTGGATCATCTCAGAGGTCCTAATGCACATTCAGCCAATCAAACGATGCAAGTCTTCTGATCAGGGGAAAAGGTCTATTTAGAAAATTAATCAAAAAGACATTTCCTCCCATCAGCTAGCAGTGATGAGTTACTATGTACACAGTTATCACTGTATGTCTCCACATTACTGTACATGATTAAGTACATTCCATTCAGCACGTCTATTTACATAGTTACTGATGAGTCACTAGAGGCAAGCAGATCTTTCTCTGAGCGTGTCTTCAAAGCACACCCACTAAGTGATGACAAAACAACCATAGAGGCACAAGCAAAACCATGTGATCAATGGACATCACATGCTATGCATGAAGTAGAAAGAAGGAGAGTAAAGGCTTCTCTGCCTGGTTTTGCAAAGCACAACAGGTAAATAATTTTAGTATCAATAAATAGTATCATTTACAAAGTTTAATATAATTAAGTAGTGAGTTCTATAACAAATAAAAATATAGTCATGCAAAACCCCATTAAATTTATGGCACTGCTTCCCCTTTTAAGTTTCAAAGCACAGTGGTGGTCCGTCAGCTGTACAGTAAGGCCGTGTTCACACGGCTTATTCACGGCGGATTTGTGAGCCGTATTGAGCGCACAAATCCGCCGTGAATACGGGGCGGGGCCGGAGCGCGGCGGGGGCGCCGCCCCCGGGCCCCATAGACATGCATTGTTTACGGGCGTCCGCGCCGTTAAATAATGTGCATGTCACTTTCTCCCCCGCGGCGGTTTTGCCGAGGGGGAGGAGCGACGGATTCCACTGTTCTCTATGAGAGCAGTGGATTACCGTAATGACCCCGAAGGATTGGCGCCGTATTGAAGCGCAAATCCGGCGCGGATACGGCGCCAATCGTCGGCAAATAACCCGTTGTGAACGAGGCCTAAACACTGTAAAAGAGAAACCTCACTAATCAGCACTGCAGAAGTTTTTAGTTTTAGGATGGGAGCAGGTCAGGGCAATGCTTGACGATGTTTAACTATCCTAGCATTGTTTTAGGACATTAGAAAACCCTTTTATCAGTATTTTTAATTATTCTAAAAATATTATACAATGGTTATAATATATAATAAAACATGAAAGAGAAGTTCTGAAGCTATACCCAGGAGGTAAAAAGTGGCAAAGAAGAAAAAAACAAAAAACGTTTTAAAGCTATTAAATTATATTGTATGAAGTCTAATCCATCAGGTTCTGCAATTTAGACGAGGACAATCATTAATTAATGACAACCCCTGCAGCACCAAGATATTAGGAATTGCTACTCATTTTCACAGACTATGGATGGCATTAAAATCAGCACTAGATACCTGACTAAATCCCAGAACAATAAGGGCTCATCCCCACTGCAGAGGACAAATACCAGTCGGTTTACCCGACCGATATTTGTCCTGTTTTAGTGCCGACCCCACGGCCGCCAGGGACGGCTTTTTCCACAGTTAGCGGAGAAAAGCCCTCCCTCTTCCCATTGAGAGGTTCATAAACCGCCTGAAAACAGTTTAGAAGAATGAACATGCACAATGTTTTTCAGGTGGCCGGCGGTTCGAAAAATCGCCAGGCGGAAAAACTGTGCAGTGAGGACGGCTGCACAAGTTTTCCATAGCAGCCCGGTGTGTTTGTTTTGGCCGGTTTTTCAGACGGTTTGCAAAACTGCTAACCGTCTGAAAAAAAACGGCCCCAAACCCGGTGCCGTGAGGACATGCCCTAACAAATTGAACGTCATTCACACTTTGTGTTAAGATGGGTATCATTTGCAAAGGAAATTTTCATAGTAAAATTGTATCATATTTTTATATTTTTAAATTTTAAATAACAAATACTCCTTAATACTCCTGTCTGAAGTAAACATCCCTAACAGATATAAACATGTAATTACATGGTTCGAAACAGACTGGTATATCAAGACCAGTCACCGGAAGGCTTCTCTGTAAACGCAGAACAAGAAAATCACTAAATTGGAGCTACAGTCTGGTTTGTTCAGGCTGTTATATAAAAGCAGCCTCACTGACCGCAGTTTTTGGTTTAACTGACTTGGTCTTATTTAACCTCGTATGTCATCATCATGTACTGCACTGCATCTATGTAGAAGTCGCCTCCAATTCAAAGGTATGTCCACACACTCAATCACACTCCAACCTCTTCACCATGACCAAAAACAAGGAACTGTCTAAGGACACCAGGACAAAATTGCAGACCTACACAAGGCTGGGATGGGCTACAGGACAACAGGCTTGGTGAGAAGGCAACAACTGTTGGTGGAATTATTAGAAGATGGAAGAAACACAAGATGACTATCAATTTTCCTCGGTCTGGGGCTCCATGCAAGATCTCGCCTCGTGGAGTAAGGATGATTCTGAGAAAGGTAAGGAATCAGCCCAGAACTACACAGGGGGACCTGGTCAATGACCTAAATAGAGTTGGGAGCACAGTCTCAAAGACTATCGTTAGAAACACACTACACCAAAATCCTGCAGGGCACGCAAGGTCCCCCTCACACCAGCACAAGTCCAGGCCCGTTTGAAGTTCGCCAATGACCATCTGGATGATCCAGAGGAGGCGGGAGAAGATCATGTGGTCAGATGAGACCAAAATAGAATTTGCCGTGTTTGGAGAAAGAAGAAGGATGAGTATAACTCCAAGTATAGTGTTCCAAATGTAAAGCATTTTGGTGAAAACATAGTTTGGGGTACAGGACAACTGCATTGTATTGAAGGGATGATGGATACGTCCATGTATGGCCAACAACCTCCTTCCCTCAGTAAAAGCATTGAAAATGGGTCGTGGCTGTGTCTTCCAGCATAAATTTGACCTGAAACACACGGCCAGGGTAACTAAGGAGTGGATCCGTAATCAGCATTTAAAGGTCCCGGAATCTTTAAGGGAGCTGAAACTCAATGTAACCCAGTGACGGCCCCAAACCCTGAAAGATCTGGAGAAAATCTGTGTAGAGGAGTGGGCAAAAATCCCTGCTGCAGTGTGTGCAAACTTGGTCAAGAACTACAGGAAACATCTCATCTCTGTAATTGAAAGCAAAGGTTTCTGTACCAAATATTAAGTTCTGTTTTTCTATTTCATCAAATACTTATTTCATGCAATAAATCGCAAATTAATTTACAAATCATACAATGTGATTTTCTGGATTTTATTTTAGATTTTGTCTCCCACAGTTGAAGTGTACCTACAATAATAATTACAGACCTCTCCATTCTTTGTAGGAGGGAAAAATTGCAAAATCCTAAGTGTATCAAATACTTATTTTCCCCACATGTATACACATATACATACATAAATACACACACATAAATACTTTACTCATGACCATGTACAGTGAAAGATGTAACCTCTGACTGTGTTTTGTTTTGACACAGCACTTGCCTCTAATACTGCTTGCTTTCGGTGTCTTGTGCGATGTCCAAACTGAGGCTTCTCCCCATCCCACTTTAGTTGCTGCTGCAATACGAACCAAGTAAACACTGTCAGGCTTTAAGCCTTCTAGGAAATACTCATGTGTTGTCCCTGGAAGTTCTAGAACTTGGACTGAGCTTTCAGTGCTCATTCGAAAAGATAAGCGATACAGGATGATTTTTCCTCTGCGAAATTTAAATGGAATGGGAAGCCACGAGATGAGAACATCTGTCGGACTGCGACTTGTTAAACTAATTTCCGGGGCACGGAGTGGGACTGAAAAAAAACAAACAAACAAACATTTTGTCATACGGAATTACAACTGCAAACCTTAGGTTTCCGATGTATACAAATAAAGTATATGTAAGTACAGTGTAACCTGTTCCAAGACGATTTCCAGAACCTGGAGTGAAAAACAATCTTCTACGGGGGTGGTCTTTTCAAAGAAGAGGGTCAATTTACATAAATTATCAGGGAATTGAAACTCTGTCACAAATAAAACTGAAAATCTGACCTAAAATCGGGGTCTTTCCAAATAGAAGGCCGTTTTGGAGAGATTTCACTGCATGTAGCAACCTACAAATGTTATCTAGACCGACGAGAGACAACATTCAAACAACTGACATCATTGGATGATAACATTGATTGTCTTAGGACAATGGCATCTGTCGAGGGGTGGGAACAGTCAGATAATGGAGTTGCATTGGAAGCAGGAATAATGGATAAACATGGTGTTCTGAACAACTGTGACACAGGCCAATGTGTGATGGCTAGATTCCTGGGTGCTGGATTCATGTACAATGGGTACGTTAAGTATTCAGACCAGTTTAAATTTTTCACTCTGTTTCATTGCAGCCATTCGGTAAGATCAAAAAAGTTAATTTTTTTGCTCATTAATGTACAGTCTGCACCCCATCGTGAAAGGAAAAACACAGAAATGTAGATATTTTTGCAAATTTATTAAACAAGAAAAACTGAAATATCACATGGTCATAGGTATTCAGACCCTTTCTCTGACACTCATATTTAACTCGGCCATTTCCTTCTGATCCTCCTTGAGATGGTTCTACTTCTTCATTGGAGTCCATCTGTATTTAATTCAACTGATTGGACTTGATTAGGAAAGGCACACACCTGTCTATATAAGAGCTCACAGTGCATATCAGAGCACATGAGAATCATGAGGTCTTTGGAACAGCCCTAGACAGAACTGTGGCAAGGCACACAAGGTTGCAAACGAATTTCTGCAGCACTCAAGGTTCCTAAGAGTGCAGTGGCCTCCACACGCCATAATCCTAAAATGGAATTAGTTTGGGATGACCACAACTCTTCCTCGACCTGGCCGAGCAATCGTAGGAGAAGAGCCTTGGTGAGAGAGGTAAAGAAGAACCCCAAGATCACTGTGGCTGAGCTCCAGAGATGCAGTAGGGAGATGAGAAAACATTCCACAAAGTCAACTATCACTGCAGCCTCCAGCAGTTGGGGCTTTATGGCTTAGTGTGCCGACAGAAACCTCTCCTCAGTGCAAGACATATGAAAGCCGCATACAGTTTGTAAAAAACACATGAAGGACTTCCAGAGTATGAGAAATAAGATTCTCTGGTCTGGCAAGACGAAGATTGAACTTTTTGTGGTGTTAATTGATGTTAATTCTAAGCGGTATGTGTGGAGAAAACCAGGCACTGCTCATCACCTGCCCAATACAATCCCAACATTGAAACATGGTGGTGGCAGCATCATGATATGGGGGTGTTTTTCAGCTGCAGGAACAGGACGAATGGTTGCAATTGAAGGAAAGATGAATGCGGACAAGTACAGAGATATAACGGATGAAATCTCTTCTAGACGCTCTGGACCTCAGACTGGGCTGAAGGTTCATCTTCCAAGAAGACAATGACCCTAAGCACACAGCTAAAATAACAAAGCAGTGGCTTCAGAACAACTCTGTAACCATTCTTGATTGGCCCAACCAGAGCCCTGACCTAAACCCAATTGAGCATCTCTGGAGACACTTGAAAATGGCTGTCCACCAACGATCACCATCCAACCTGAGGGAACTGAAGAGGATCTGCAAGGAAGAATGCCAGAGGATCCCAAATGCAGGTGTGAAAAATTTGTTGCATCATTTCCAAGAAGTCTCATGGCTGTACCAGCTCAGAAGGGTGCTTCTACTTAATACCGAGCAAAGGGTCTGAATACTTAAGACCATGTGATATTTCAGATTTCACCGTTTAATAAATTTGCAAACATATCTACATTTCCATTTTTTTTCTTTCAAGATGGGGTGCAGAGTGTACATTAATGAACTTTTTTTAAGCTTAACAATCGGCTGTAATTAAACAAAGAGTGAAAAATGTAAAGGGGTCTGAATACTTTCCGTACCCACTGTAAATGTTACTTTGGCATGTATTCCATAAAACGTAAACACTGCTGCAGACTAAGTACACACCTTCATTCCAACAGTATTCCTAAATGACAGCAGCATAATGTGCCATGCCACATTGTCATGTTCCTCAATTCATTACTAAACAATTTTTGCTAAATTTTTTGGGTGTTCATTTGGCCTCTGTAATCAACATGTATTAATCTGGTCGAGCATTTACGGGATGTGCTAGAAAAACCCCGTCCGGTTCATGGAGGCCCCATCTCATGACTAGTGGCATCTACACAAAATCAATCAAGGGGTTTTAATATAAAGGCTGATCAGTGTATTTATCCATGTTGTAATAGTATCAAATTGACAAAGTAGTTGACAAATTACTGTAGACCAAGCACTAATGTCACCATTATTAACATCAATAGAAAACATTGGTGGCACATTAGCTATTGGATATTATTTATTATGTGAAAATCAGGCCAGATCAATACTAAAAGGACAACGTAAAAATCCCTTACCATCTTCAAGTGTTTTCTGTGTCACATGGTCTGACATCTGGCTTGCACCCATTGGCATATACGCAACAATGTAAAATGTGTAGTTGCTGGCTGGTTCTAAATCATCAATAATGTAATGATTTGTGTCATTGCCAATAACCACCTGATATTCCTCATTATTTAATCCTACGAAACAAGAATAAACACTGCATGAAATAACAGTGGAGGAGGACATGATCTACAACATTTACAAACGGTTTAAATGTACCCCTATGGAAATTCTCCCTATAGATAAGCGATTATGTTACAAATACTAACATCCCATTTACATTAACCCTACACCAAAAACACACACAATTATTGTGTTAGAAACTGTTAGCAATTGTCAGGCCATAATGAATTATATATTTGATGCTCTTAACACGTTAGGGTATATTCACACGGCGTAATTGCGGCGCGCATTTCGCAGCGTATTTGCGCTTAATATGTCGCGAGTTGCGCGCCACAATTACAGTAATCCATAGCTCTCCTATAGAACTACTGATTACGCCGTGACGCCTCCTCACCCCCCTGGGCGTACAATACGATCGTATTGTACGCGCGGGGAGATAAGAGACATGTCCATTATTACGCACCGCGAGCAATGCATGTCAATGGGGCCAGCGGGCTGCCGGCTCCCCTGTGCTTCTCCCAAATCACACGGCGTATTGCAGCGTCTACTGTACGCACCGCAATTACGCCGTGTGAACATACCCTTACAAATAACCCAGTATCCTTGACATTCAAATTAGATGGTGCAGTCATTATCAGCTCTTCCTCCATCACAAACATGCAGAAATGTAGAAGATATAATTGGAAATGGAGGAGACAAGCGACTAGGATTTTGGAGAAAGGGCGTTGATCCAGGGATTTATTCTGATTGCCAGATTGGAGTCAGGAAATAATTTTTCCCTAATATGAGGACAATTGGCTTCTACCTCATGGAGGTTTTTTGTCTTCCTCTGGATCAACACTATAGCACAACAGGCTGAACGTCTGACGTCTGGATGGATGTCCGTCTTTATTCGGCCTTACAAACTATGTAGTTATGACTGGCCTGCAGAACAAGGCCAAGCACCTTATCTGTAACATGATCACCAGAGTGCTATGCTTACCTATAAGGATGTGAAAAAGCAAACTAATATTCTCTTCCTCCTGGCTTTTGTGTTATAGAGTTGTAAGGAAGCAGAACAGATGAATAGCTGCCAAAACAATGCCTAAAGCAATATTGTAGTAAAAATAGAAGCCTTTAACCCATGATAACATCAAGTTTCTTCACAGTATAACTGCTATTCAGAATGATCACAATGATAAACAGGATGCTTGTCAGGTAACAGAATCTTGTGTCTTTTATTTCCTACCATTAATTACATTTAACTCAAGAGCATTTAAAGTAACAATCAACTTGTGTTTTACAACTAGTCACAACAAGTTCTGGTAAAATGTTTCATTGAAGAGAGAGGAAGAAAAAAAACATGGCTAATCGATGGACCATTTACCCACTTATAATTCCTTCATCCTAAATCCTTGTGATTAACCGTTGGGAAAAACAAACCCCGTTTTCTGAGCCGCACCATTCAAGAACAAGCCGTTTTATAAGAAACGACAACGACACAAAAAGCTGCATTGTAAAAGGGGCGATTATATAGTTTAAATCTGTTCTAGACATTGGATAGGATGAAGGCGAGGGCACTGAAAGAGATTGCACTTTATCAATGTGTTGTGTCTTAATGAGCTTAGGAAAAATTTCACCAATTCATATTGAAATATGCAGAGGGTTGCATTGCTGCAATTCTCTTTGTTGCGTCTTAATTCCTATACATAGAAACTGGTAAGCGGAATAAGGTTGCTGAAGGCTGATGTGGTTCAAGTCCATTTCACATCAAAATGCATGTCAACTTAATCAAAACTCCCCCGCCGCCCATTACCATTAAATTTATAAACAAAACCCAAGCCCAAATTCCGCTATTAAGCTTTCCCACATTTCTGAATTGACTAAAAAGCATTTTAATTAGACAAGATTACTGGCAACTCACAACAGAGCTGTTGATGGTTTGTTAATTAGGAATGTCGTGGCACGATTTTTGACCCGCTAAACAAGATCCTTAAGCTCAATTTAAAAGGCCTTGTTCTTGGAGTGAATGAGCCACTGGGCCTCATGTGGAGGCCTGATGAAATGGCCATAATAGGAGGGTGAGACCAGCCTACAAACAGAATCACTACACCCTTTGTAGAGCTTCCAAATTGCTAACAAGGAATTAATACACTCATGTACTCTCATCAGACCTTTCGTTTGCCCAGCGCACTAACCCGTTAATTTAAATGCAAGATCTGTCCCTTTTAAAAGGACACCTGTTGGTTTTCATTGAACAGCATCTCTTTCTATTACACACTAACTACTTCTATATTAAGTCGCATTCATCTCTATAGAAAATATCATGATGCACAAGTTCACTAGGCAGAGTTACAAAAGATGTTTGTCTTTCCTTTTACATATCTAAAGAAACAACTATTCAGCAGCTAAAAGCACTGTAACAAAAAAGGGACTATGCAAACTTGTATACATTGAATGCCATTACTCAAATATCCGCAAAATCCGATAAAACTATCTGATTTACCCGGTAAATGAGCATGGAGCTTAAGGCACGAACACGACAGAAGTGATACTACAAACTGAAAAAAATATTCTCATTTAAAATAAAAAAAACAAAACATTTGTACATCAACATTTATTGTAATAGCGAATTCCCAAAAGAAAACTAAGATTGTTTTGCAAAATCCTATAAAAAGGACAAAAGCCTTGCACAGCTGTCAGCAATCTATAGGCTTTTCATAAACACATGCTGCAATTCACTTATTCTTACCTTCCGCCTTCATGTAATGCACAGAATAAGCAATGACTTTTTCTGAGTTATACAGAGGCCTTTCCCACGATAGTATAATGGCTGAACTGGACATTGTCTCTGCTTGAAGGTTACGGGGAGCACTAGGCCTGTCTTCAGACATCACAACAGTTAGCCTTGCTCGGGACATGGCAGAACCTTGGCTACTTTCAGCCATGCACTGATACACAGCATCGTCTTCAGGGATGATCTGATTGATGACAAGTTTACTAGAACGGAAACAAAAGGTTGATAAAAGATTAAACATCAAACATAAACTATTATCATCCCAGCACCAGCTGCAGTAAATGTAATAAAGTCTCACTTAGATTATGACTGTTACATAGTTAGTACAGTTGAAAAAAAAAGACATATGTCCATCACATTATTATGACCATTTCTTCCTTTTAACGTCAGTAGCACGTGAAGGAAGTCATGTGTCGTGAGCTGGCTTGGGTGGGTATATAAGTTGTTCAATAGGCTGTCTGCACATATAAGCCTCCTTGCTGCGATAGGTACAAGGGGAGACTTATCAGAGAGTTGTGAAAATGATGATTATTACATTTTGGGCTAAGGGTGGCATTATTTCTGAAACTGCGCAGTTTGTGATCTGTGCGTGTGCTACTGTGGTCACAGTGTATTATGAGTGGAGAAATGGCACTATTGCAAATAAGCGACGTGGAAACTGTGAAGCACCATGTGTAATTGATGCGAGGGGTGAACACTGGCTACAAAGGTACCCAAGGTTGGACCCACACACTACAGGGGAGCAGCTCACCTCCAAAATGATCCAGGGGGCTACCACACATATATCTAAAACAGTTCAGCAAAATGGAGATCAAGAACACTTATACATGCTTTTCTGCTGAAGATGGGATTTTCCAGCGAGACAATATGATACAGCTCTGGAAAAAATAAAGAGACCACTGCACAGTTTTCTGAAAATCAGCATCTCTATATGTCTGACAGCCATTCCATTCCAGTGTCCGTTGAATTCCAACCAAAGTCCACCTCATTCTACTTAATGTGCTCCTGATTAGGTGATCACCTGAACCAAATCTTATTAAATGAAGGAAAGTATAAAAAAAACACTGCTGTGGTCTTCACAATCCTCTTGCAATAGGAGAAGCTGGATGGGAAAACAAGTGCTAGGAATAGGCCAAAAGGAATTTGAATGAAAAAATCATGGTTGTTCCACCAAATATTGATTTCTGAATTCTTCCTGACTTAAAACATTCGTCTTATAGTTTCTAAATAAATATGAACTTGTTTTCTTTTACATTATTTGAGGTCTTACAGGCATGTTAATTTTTTTTTTTAATTATTTTGAAGATTTCTCATTTACTAACAAAAATACAAAATTGTTTGCTTTGAATTTCGGAGACATATTGTCAGTAGTTTATATAATAAAATAACAATGTACATTTTTCTCCAAAAATTTACCATGGAAGAGAAAAATCTGAGAAACTGAAAATTTTGCAGTGGTCTCTTAATTTTTTCCAGAGCTGTATGTCACGCGGTTAGAAATCATCTGACATTGGTTGGCACATTTGGGTAAATAAACCATTACTTATGAAGTGCTGCCTGGATTATTATTTACAGATTACAGAACTCCTGGACTGTGGTCTTTTAAGGCCTGCATTCAGATTTGGTCTCCAGTGCTGCATTTTAATTGTTGTTAAAATTTATTGAAAGAGCATGACCAAGACTTCTGAGCACTAACCTGGCGCCATAATTCCCCAGACCTGAACCCAATTGAGCATCTGTGGAACCACCTTGATGGTCATGTTCCCTCTATGCATCCACCCCCATGAAAACCTACAGCAGCTGTGGGATGCATTGTAGTCAAGCATGGCTCCAGCTACCTGGCGAGTCACTTCCAGCCCATCTACCTGCTGTCCGTGCTGTACTCAGTAATTATTATTATGACCACCAGCTCATATCCAGTGACTTGACTATGCTGGAGTAAAGATCAACAGATATTTTGTAATATATCGAGTACTACTCAATGGAACGATATATTATATGAAAAAGGCTGTGGGTGATATGTATGACAACTTAAGACTGAGACTTTTTTTGTTGCCCATAGCAACCAATCCGAGCTCCCTTTTCATTTTTTTCAGTGTACTATATGAAATGAAAGGAGAACTCTGATTTTTTTTACTATGGGCAACAAAGAAAGTCTTAGACCTAGACAGTTTTCATACATGTGGCCCTGTCATTTTTGTATTTTCCCAATGCATATAAACTATAAGTGAAGCAACTTTGCAGTACACCTGAATTAAACGGTTTCTAAATAGTGTGTCTCCATGGTAACAGACAACAAAAATACTCTGTGTAGTCTGATCCTGCAGTCCTATTCCCATCTATTTGTCCTCCTCATCTGCCTAGAAAATATACGTTAGCACATCGTAAAGTATGAGACTGCAGGATTATACTATACAGAATTTGTTTGCCATTAGCATGGAGATGCATAATCTGCATTGGCGCTGCAGAAATGATGGAACTAAAGTTGCTTTCTTTTTCATTTTATCATTTGGGATGATGAAAAAAAAATTGTATGTGCCTTTACTGTAGTTCTTGTTTACCTGCTGTACATTTTTATCCTTCCATTAGAATGAATCTTTCTGCCGTTCTTTAGCCAAGTAATTTTGGGGGTTGGAATTCCTTCGGCCTGACATACAAATCGAGCAGTTCCTGCACGGGGTCTTGTCAAACTTTCTGGTCGCTCAATAAATGATGGTGGCGCTGTAAAGACCCAGATATAGATCTTTGTTACATATATTGTGCACCTGGCTTCACATTCCACACATTCAATGTAAATGCATTATCTAATCTTTTTGCAGGAGGAAAATGAAGTATGTTATTTAATGTAATGAATAAAACATGGCTTCTAAGGCTGCGTTCAGACATTCAGCTTTTTGCATGCAGTTTTTAAAGTCAAAGCCAGATCATAATTGGGGCACATATATTAAGAAAAGACCAAGAGTTCTAAAAGCTGAATGTGTGAATGCAGCCGAAATCTTTTTATACTAAAACAGAAATGTAGCTGTGTTGTACAAATGCTCTCTAGTGATGTATTAACAACTCACAGGCTTACATGGCTTACAGTATTGGACAGACATTTGGCAGACTGTCCTGGCATCTACTGAATTAATTCCTCGTAACATACTCACATGCCAAGTCCAGGTTTAAATCCACATAATAAAAACTGTTAGGTAGAAGCACTTTAAAGGATTATCAGATACATAAAAACTGACAACTGATGATTCGTGTAACACACTCCAATAAGGTATAGATTAGCAAGTTAAGTGCTCCCTAAATCATATATGCAGGAGGAATTTCTGTAAGGGTCAGTCCACAGCACAAGGTTTGTGATCAGATTTTCAGACGGTTTATGGATTTGAAAACCGACCACAAACCATCCCCATAGACTTTAATAGAAAATCCAAAGTCCACACTGAAAGGATTTTCTGCCGGACAATTTGTTGACCGCCAGCATTCTGAACAACTTTCAACATGGACAATCTTCCACCTGTTTTTTGGGCGGAAGATGTTCATTTGAATGGTTGGGTGGGGGGGGGGACGGGGACGTTGAATCCGCAAACAGATGGAACCGTCCTTCAAAACCATCCAAAAGACAACAAAATACCAGCCAGAAGATAGAATCCAACTGGTATTTAGTCACTGCCGTGTCGACGCACCCCAAGGGTGAAAGCACATTGGATGGATTTGCTGTGGAATTTTTTTCAAAAAAAACAAATTGCAATACAAATCGACTTGTTGCAGATTTAAAAATCTGCACTAAAGCTCATTTTTCCATGGTAAATTTCCATGGGACTTGTACAATCCTATACACATGGCTTGTATTGAATTCCATTGCACATTTTCTGTGAGCAAATCTGCGTTGGAAATCTGTAGTAAATCTGTCCTGTGTGCTTTCACCCTCAAAAATACCTGATGAACAGTAGTTGTGTTCACCGTTTCTCTAAAAAAAAAATCTCAGACCTTTGATGTCTAGAGTTCAAATAGTGATGCAGGAAGTGGATGGCTGACAGCCACTATGGTCATATTTGCTCTCGTAGGGTTGCCTTTTTCCCCATTTGGTAATAAAAATCCCTCCCCCGATTCTATGGGTGACAATACACAGTTAATTGTCAGATGAACCTGTCAATATTAGTGGAACCAAGTGACTATGCAATGTGTATGTGGCTACCTTGACTGCGGTCCAGCAGCAGAAGGCAAAAGATGAACTGGGAAATTACACTTCAAACTTGTCGAAAACCAAAACATAAAAACTGCTTTGAACGTCAGTTTTTTTGTCCAAAGCAGCTGTGTTTCCGACGAGTTTTTTGGCACATTTTTGTACGGTTTTCAATGTATGCAAAATCCATTTACCTGGTTAAACACCTAGGTTGTTTTTCAGCAGAACCACGTAAAAACTATGCCAAAAAACACCGAAAAACCATCCGGGGGTTTACATAGACTTCAGTAGTAATTTTTCTGGCCTGCTCTATCATTTTTTTTGCAACAGGTTACAAAAAACGACCAGCAGAAGAAATGAGCAGAAACAAAACGTTCTATGGAGACTACAGAACGTTTTTACTATGGGATCTGTTTTCAGTGGTGTTTTTTTCAGCCGTTCTAGAAAACGAAAAAATGCTGAAAAAACAACCAACCGTTTAGAGTGACGATCACAGAAATTAAGATTTTTTTATGGCTGCATAAAAGATATGATCAGAAAATAATAACTGTTTGCCTACTCATTGCTTATCACATGGCCTTTTACTTATGACAATTATTAGGACTAAACATTACTATGACTGCTTATCTACCCAATAACCATGTGAAACGACTTTTAGTCCTCCCAGTTGTCAATCACAGTGAAAGAAGACTCGCCCCTTCCTAGCAATACTTGATTTAATGTATCCACTTGGATGTGAAACATGATATAGTAACAAAGAACAAATATTTATGTCTATCAAAAATATATATCAAGTGGACCAATGCCATTATCAGAATTTCTAGACTTTTTTTTTTTTTAAACAAATTGAAAAAACAAAGTAAAATTTAATGAGAAAGCAAAGAACTATATTACTTTATGTCCTCCTTGATACATCATGCAGGAGTACACAGCAATCCATTGATGCAAAGCTAATTTTAAGCCTTACCCAAGACTATAACATTAGCCATTGCTACAGTGAAATTACGGGTTCCTGGTGTAGTTGCTCGGCATACGTAGACACCTGCATGTTGTAGTTTCACATCAGATATAACAAGATTTCCATTGCCCACAACTCGGGTGTTGAAGACGTCAATGGGTTTTTGGTCTAGAAAAGAAATTGTCGATTTTTTTTTCAGTTACGTAATATTTAATCTAATGTTGAATATTACAACGACCCCCAATAATACTGTACAGAAAATTATCACAAATTACTAATTTTAGTAAAGAGCTTACCAAGTCTGCTCCAGGATACTATTGGTTTAGGCTTTCCCCTAGCCATACACTCCAGTGTAACAGTTTGGTGCACAGAGGTAGTCGTATTTTGAGGCGCTGCTATAATTACTGGATTCTGGAAAGGCTGCTCCTGTATGGCTGGAAAAGGACATAAAAATAAAAAAAAATAAAAAAATTGCCGTTACTGAGGCAGGTCAATGAACACTGCTTCCTATATTTAGATAACTGACACACAAGTCCCCAAAGTTACAAGAAGTAACTTTACAACAACTTTTCAACTAGTGCAACTTTCCTTTCCACATACAAGTGAATGAAAAGTTATTTGTTAAGTGTGACTGTACAGGTGATGACAAAATAACTAGAGCACCCCAAATTATACATTGTGCATTAGACCTTCTCCTGATATACCTGCCCCGTCTATCTTTCTCAATCACTTAGCTCATATTGCTGTGATAAACTTTATTATGTATCCTGAAACAAATTCTGCGGTAATTTGAGGGCCCGCAGTATTGAGTTTTTAGGCTGGAATTCGATTAAGTCGTTCATGTCAAGCTTTGACTTTCGACCACAGCTTCCTCTGTCTGCAGTTGTTCTCCTGGCCTTTGCATACAGAGAGGTGATAAAAAATACAGTAGACCTAAGCATGCACATCAGCTCAGCAATTTGGCTAACAAATGGCCATACCAGGAACAATCATTCACCTTGGAACAACATCAGGTAGGACATATGCCAATAAAACAAAAACACAGATTTTTAGAACAGCAAAAGTAATCAAGTTTATCACACCCAGTTAAGATATGTAACTAATGAAAAAAGGGGACGATACCAGCGATAGCAGATGTGTCAGTAAGGGCATGTCCCCACAGCACCGGTTTGTGGACGGTTTTTCAGACGGTTTGCGGTTTTGTAGGCCGTCTGAAAATCCGGCCGCAAACTAACACACCGGGCCGCTATGGAAAACCCGTGCAGCAGTCCCCACTGCACGGGTTTTCGGGCGTTATATGAATATATCAATGGGAAGAGGGAGGGCTTTTCTCCGCTAATCGCGGAGAAAAGCCGTCCCACGGCGGCCATGGGGACGGCACTAACACAGGACAAATCTCTATTTGTCCTTTGCCGTGGGGATGAGCCCTAAGAGTTCATTTTGACTATGTAAAAAGAGAGGTGTTCTAGGTATTCTGTCCAACCCCTGCAAGTTCATAGCCAAGATAGGGCTCAAGTAAAAGCTGTACTAAATTAGCAATGACATCGATCATTTCAAATGACTTTCCCCATTAGGTAAAGTTCCAGAGCTGTTCATCATAATAGAGCTGTCACAACACACCTGATAAAACAGTCAATGAGGCTTCAGCGCTCTTCCGTCTATTAAATAGGTTGGTGGCTATACATCTGTAATTTCCGGCGTCTTTCTTAGTGATGCCATACATCTGAAGAACACCTTTTGGTAACACGGTAAACCTTTTTGAAAAAAAATATAAAAAATAATATATTAAATTAAATGTAATGAAAGGTTTTATATACAGTCCTTGAGGCTCTCTCCAAGTTAAAGAATCTGAATATTCAATAAAGCTCATGCACATAGATGAAGTAACAGGCAGACATGTAGGTAAAAAGTCTGTACTATTTCAGTAGGCATATCTGTCAGTTTATGTCATGTCAGTCATACATACAGAAGGTACAGTTGAAACCAGAAGTTTCCATACACTATATAAAAAGACACGCATGCATGTTTTTCTCACCATCTGACATGAAATCAGAATAAACTTTCCCTGTTTTAGGTCAATTAGGAACCAAAATTATTTATATTTGCCAAATGCCAGAATAATGAGAGATAATTTTTAAAGCACTTTGTTACTTTCTGCCAAGTCCAAAGTTTACATACATTTCATTAGTATTTGGTAGCACTGCCCTTAAACTGTATGACTTAGGTCAAACGTTTTGGATATCCTCCCACAAGCTTCTCACAATAGTTGGTAGGAATCCTGGCCCATTCCTCCTGGCAGAACTGGTGTAACTGAGCCATGTTTGTCGGTTGCCTTGCTCGCACCTGCCTTTTCAGCTTTGCCCATACATTTTCAATAGGATTGAGATCAGGGCTTTGGGATGGCCACTCCAAAACATTGACTTGATTACCCTTAAGCCACTTTGTAATCAGTTTGGCAGTATGCTTCATTGTCCATTTGGAAGATCCATTTCTGCCCAAGCTTTAACTTCCTGGCTGATGTCTTGAGATGTTGCTTCAGTATTGCCACATAATCTTCTTTCCTCATGATGCCACTTATTTTGTGAAGTGCACTAGTCTCTCCTGCAGCAAAACAGCCCCACAACATGATGCTGCCACCCCCGTGTTTCACAATTGGGATGGTGTTCTTAGGCTTCCAAGCTTCTCCCTTTTTCCTCCAAACATAAAAATTGTCATTTCAATTCCGTCACACCATAAGGACGTATCCCAAAATGTAGGTTGCTTGTTTCTCTGTGCATTTGAAAACATTAATCTGGCTATTATAGGTTTCTTTTGGAGTAATGGCGTATTCCTGGAAGAGGGGCCTTTCAGCCCACGATGATACAGTACTCATTTCACTGTGGACAATGACACAATCTTACCAGCTTCCACCAGCATCTTCACAGGGTCTTTTGCTTTTGTTCTTGGGTTGATATGCACATGTCAGACCAAAGCACGGTCATCTCTGACACACAGAACTCGTCTCCTTCATGAGCGGTATGATGGCTGGACATTCCCATCTTGTTTATACTTGTGTATAGTTGTTTGTACAGATGAATGAGGCACCTTAAGGTATCTAGAAATTGCATCCAAGGATGATCCAAATTTGTGCAAGTCCACAATTCTCTTCCTGATAACTTGGCTGATTTCTTTATACTTTCCATGATGTTACACACAGAAACAGTGTGTTTCTGGTGTGCTTTAAAATACATCCACAGGTGAGTCTCAAATGGTTTAAAAGACATACTAATCATAGTGTATGTAAACTTTTAACTTTGCAGAAAGTAATAAAAATGCTTCATAAATTCTCTCTCTTATTCTGGTATTTGGCAAATATAAATAATTTTGGTTCCTAATTGATCTAAAACAGGTAAGGTTTATTCTGATTTCATGTCAGATATTGAGAAAAACATGCATATGTGTCTTTTTATATAGTGTATGTAAACTTAATAATAATAACCTTTACTTATATAGCGCTAACATATTCCACAGCACTTTACAATTTGGAGGGTGTAGGTACAGACAAAAAGACATACATTACACAATGAAAAGCTACTTACAGATGAGACACGAGATGTGAGGGCGCTGATCGCAAGAGCTTACAATCTATTAGGGTGTGGGGTGAGACGAAGGGTAAGAAGTGCTAGGTTTACAATGGTCCAGCCATGTGACATAAATATGGTGTGGTTTATAAAGAATTCGGATGAACCTGCCACCCAGACAGTACCTGTATTAAAGGGGTTTTGCCACAAAGTGAGTTGCTTTCCTCTTATCTTGCTCAGGAGAAAATATAAACAAATCATAAACGCTGCGAGGGTAGAGGGAGGGGGCTGAGCAGCGAGGAGCACAGAGGGAGAAATAAGGGAGCGTCTGCAATGTTCACTCAAATAATAAAATTACAACCAGTGGATTGTCTATACATCCTAAAGCCTCATACACTGCACTTTCTCCACAGTCCCTTGGAAGCTCATTCATGTTTCCTGTTATCAGATAAGAAGTGCAGACAATGCAAGCCCTCCTGTCAGCTCTCCTGGTCCTGTCTAATGCAAACGTTTAAGTAACTAAGGGCTTGTAAAGAAAGCTGTAGCTCTCACAGGCTTGACTTTTTGTAATCACATATATTTAGAAAAGTGATTAAATACCCATTTTGGAGGATCCTACGTCAACATTACATCGTGGCAAAACCCCTTTAACTCCATACACTAGGTAGAATATATTGTTTATTACATTAGATGAACGAGTTGCTACTTTCTAAAATTAATTTAAGATTTTAAGGGTTTGCCACAAACAAAAATCCCTTTCTGAGGCGGTCTCATTGCTTGCTATGAGCTAGCCTCAGAGAACAGGGAGATGGCCGTTCTTTTATATGGTAGTTCAAAATGTTGTGGAGCGGTTGTGCTTAAATATACTAGGAACTCCCAAAGATATGAATGGGGGAGAGGTGTACAAGCGCAGCCATCTCCACATTCACTGAGGCCAACTTGTAGTAAGCTACAGAAAGATTTTTCTTTGTGGCAAAACTCCTTCAGAACCACTTTTTCATATGTTAACTAGATAATGATCTTTTTTTGTAACATGGTGGCCCTAGTGTGAGAAAAATGCATTATGGCCTGTCATTGACCACATCAACAAGTCAATAGGGCCATCTGTGGTCAAAGACCACAAAAAATAGTGCTATTGATTTTGACAGTGTAAAACCTCAAACATCAATACTAAATGCTGTAGCGTATATGCACGGTCTCACTTGTTTCTGAAAACAAATTAATGGTATGTCAGCCTTAAAAGTACAATTATATTCTACTCCAAGCATAGATAAATTCTTCAAAAGACTAGTTCCTTACCTGTCCGCTGCAAGAGGTAGAGCTGTGCGATTTACTTCCCAAGTAATAACAGCCAGAGGGTTTGCTGTTATCTTACATGAGAAACGTGCCATCCCTCCCTCTTGGACTTTTATCGAAACTGGTTGTTCTTCAAAGGCAGACATAGCTTAAAAATAAAAACAAAGTCATTAAGACATACCCTGACCAGAAAAACACAACTATATATTCAGCACTCTTCTAAATGCAAGCGGTTTCATTACCGTACATAGTTGCTGATGAAATTTTATAGAACAGGATCAATGCCACCAGCAAGTATATTAAAAAAATATTTTAATTGTAGTGTAAAAATGCCAACTTTGGTCAGCTCTGAATTCATCATCTGACCTGTACATGTTCGCTGTGATAGAAATGTGAATGGTGAGAAATACTAATTAGAAAATTGCCTAGAATATACAATGGAGAGTAGCCGGGTGAAAGGTGAAAAGTGCATACAAGTAAGATGGCAAAATAATTTATAAGCACCATGAACACTCACATTATAACACAGAAGACCTTAATGTCAAGGATATTAGCACACTGTATTTAAGTATATTCAGCAGCCACAATATGCAAGGTTGTTACATGTCATGTATCTTGTCTTCCATACAAGCATTTCTACAGTTCCTGGTTAATGGATATCCCGACAATGGACAAAAGAGCAAACAACATCCTACCTTCAGGCAAATGCACAAATGAGGCTTCTGAATGAAATCCTAACACTTATGTTAAATACAGTTTTCCTTATTCACAATGGATTTACACAGCCTTCGGGAAAAGTATTCCTGTACTATTTTTTATTTGGAATCAACACTTTTTATTCATCTTTCCCCAACATCCTTGATCACATATGCCACCAAAGAACAAGTGAAGACCAATGGTAATCAATTATTAGGTGATCACGTGTGGTTATCATCTTAAAATACTCATCTCTTGGAAGAAAAAAAAAAGACTGAGTCGCTTGAAAGCTAGGATACATCTGCTGACAATCGAAGGTCTCCAAACACAGATTGTTTCAGAAGGGGAAAGATCTCTCCTTGGTCGGTGTGAGGGTTTACTTGCCATTCAGACTTCAATGACTGTTTTGCATAAAGCAAAGGCTTATGGGAAAAGAGCCGAGGAGCTCCACAGCGCACTCTATTGGGTGTAGTTGCAGTGTAGAACTTACTGGTTGGCTGGGTGAGTGGCAAGAGTGGCTTCGGAAGGGGAAAGATCTCTCCTTGATGAGCCAACCAGTAAGTAATACACTGCACTGATGAGGGGCAAATATCCCGAAACAACTGTCTGTAGTTGAACTTAACTGGTTTGGCTCACATCCCTTTCACATTGCTAGGCTCCTGCGAGTTACATGTGAACTGAGGATAGATAAATACACCCAATAGAGTGCACTGTGGAGTTGCTCAGCTCTTTTCCCATACACAGATTGTTGGAAGATTTGGAGGATGTCCAACAACAGTCAAACACCTAAGGGCAGGCTAAGAAATGACAAGTATTCCCTACACTTGAGAAAGCAGAATACTGCAAGACATTTTATTTACTGCTGATTTTTCTCATCTTAGATTGCCATTCAAAGACTCGGGTAGTTGCTGCATAGGCTAATGAAGACTTGTACAACTATATGTAGGTCGACCATTCGGAATGAGCTTTTTTCCTCGGATTTCTGCCTAGGACTCTTGGCTCACCAGCTGAAATGTAATTTCCAGAACAATTGTGTCTTTTGTAGTAGCACAATCTGTTAATGCACCATCTTAGTCAGTGCTAATGTCAATTTAAAGCCCAAACTGTAAAAGCAATGCAGTGATGGGAGGACCAAGCCATAAAAAAGCTCCACATCAAAGTCCGATAGAGACTTCTGTTGTTTGAGAAAACAGCTCCCTGCACAACACCATAAATGTAATTGCCCTTTTATGAGCGGTTCACTCCATTCTATTAGTATGCAGATAGTTCTCAAGTTTACAACCTGACAAAAACCACACCAGCTATTGTGTTATACACACAACCTCAAACCTCTGAAATGATGCTCATAGCACCTGTGTTTCCTCCACTCAGGATAGAACTAGAATTTAAAACAAGATTAAAACCATTATGACAGACCAAATAAAACCAAGATAAACCATACTCGGCGTATATGACCCAATATTTATACAGGTTACAGTTCTATTCCATGAGTTAATGACTGGACTGATTAGACTGTATATAGTCGGACACCGACCAGTTATTACAATTTTTATGGATTAGACCAACCCCAGAGTATTTCCAAGAACAGGTCATAAAGATCCAAAACAAATACACATAAAAGATTTAATATACAGTTAGATATATCAATACCTATACACACAAAAATGTTTGGGAATGAATATATACACACACTATATATATATATATATATGTTATGTATCTATTATCTGTGGAGTCATACATATAAATTAGTCCTTATAATTGAAGGGGTGTGTATGTATGTGTGTATATATATATATATATATATATATATATATATATATATATATATATATATTTTATATAATATATTACACATATATATATATACACACACATACATATATATATATATATATATATATATATATATATATATATATACACATATATATATATACACACACATACATATATATATATATATATATATATACACATACACACACAAACATATATACACACAGACATACATACATACACATATATACATACATACACACACCTTCAATTCTAAGGACTAATTTATATGTATGTATATAAAATAATTATATACGTTTTATTCATTTGACTCCATAGACTGAAGATGTCACGTTAGTTACTTATCTAACCTGCTTATCTACCCACATTTCTTTTTTTCCCCCATACAAAGAACAAGAAGATAATATGGATGTTCATAGCAGAAGCTAAGGGTAAAAGGATAATTGTAAATTCAACGCATGAAAGATCTATCATATTTTCGAGCTAGATGCTTTAAGTTTCAATCCTGGGAAGCAGACACATGGTAGTTTTCATTTTCTGGACACATCTTTCTAATTTGTTCTGTGGTTTACAAATCAAAATATCTTAAAACACAATTGTTGCTTCCCCAAGCTGTCAGGCTTTATTACTATCAAGTGCATTTAGACCATGTGTAACTCTAGCATGGCCTTAGGGAATGAATCAGTACACGATGAAAGTTTATCAGATTTCACATTCATTTGCAGCCTCCGCTGATAATGGATAGTCACCTATAACTCCCTACAGGAAATTGGTTAATCCCTCCCTACATTTATATATGTGGCAATACTACACTGGTCATGCTGTATGCTGAGGAAATTTCAATATATTTCTGCACTTTAATGGCCGGAGTTCATTTAGGATGTAAAGAGAGCAAAGATGTATTCTGACAAAATACATGAAGGGTTCATTAAAAAAAAACACTATACATGTCATATAAAGATCCAATAAACTTTAAAAACACATTGTCACCACTTATTCGAAGTAATATATTAAAGGGGTTGTCTCACTACAAGGATTGCTTTTTATGTTAAAGATCTTGCAAAACCAAGTCACTTTGCAATATATGTCCAATAACAGTGTCCTACCTATTCTGAGATCTCCCCATCTTGTATGGGCTGCATCAGCTCCTCAGGTCACTATAGCTACAGACCTGTTTGATCTCTCCTGATAGGCTGTCAGCACTGGTAGCTATAGCTACAGACCTGGCCTCTACTGCAGCCTAGAAGCCAGTAAACACGCACCTGAATTCAAAATGAAACCAAGAAAACAGGATGAATCAATGTAGTGAGACAACCCCTTTAACACATCATTTTACCAATAAACATGCATATGGATGAGGTGCGATGGTACTAGTGCTACCGTATATCAAGTAGTAGAAAATTTCTCTCTATAACCACACTTTAAATAACATTACATACAACACAATTCTTCTTACTTATATGACAGTCTATGGCACAAGAGTTGAACTCAAGACTCTCCACATCATTTTCTGTGGCCCGTGAGAGCTTAGACACAGCGAGCACAGATGGAAAAGGTCCAGACGCAGAAGGACTGGCTCTCCACTGTTTCTAGAGGACATAGCCAGCACTCGGCAGAGGCGGTGGCGCCAGCACACGGAGCAGGTGCCATCTTGAATTCAGATCTCCAGCATGCACTTCCATACAACTCTGTTCAGCAACTCACAGGTGGCAGCACACCTCTGGCAGCCCTACCCGTGCACCATAGCCACCCTCCAACAGCCCTTTGAGGGTAACCTGTCGCCCTTGGTTAGAATGAGTTTGACACCCTTGGTCTATGGCTTCAGAAGGCTATAAGCTATATACACATTTGCTATGTCAATCACCAAATTCTTTCAAAGTTCAGGATGTGAGGAGCTGCCCAGCAGCCATTACAAGAGAAAAACATTTCAATGACCAGCTAAACACCCTTGTCCACATGGCAGTAATTAAAAGGTCAAGGGACAAACTGCAAAACGTTTAAGGGAAAAGAGCCCAAATAATAAACCCAAAAACAATTTTCACAGCGCAGAAGGAATTTATTAACATAACAGCCCTCAATTCATCCCAAAACACCTACAATGGGATTTAAGTGAAACAAAATATAAAGATTTAACCTCAGGTATTCTTAATAAACACACCATGAGTATCAGAGCCCAAAAAGAAAAATTGTGGCCTGATAATACTATAATAATAGGCTTCATTCACCTTACACTTATTTTAGCTTTGCACCCTTTCATTACTTCAGTATCTGTATGCCATATGCCCCAGAAAGCTCAAAGTGCAAATGTCAAACGTATACATAAGCCCCCCATTCATGCAAGAAAGACCCAAAGAGTGTCCTTATACACTTGTAAAGCATAAACTGTAAGGTTATAGCTACACGGTTGATGTTAAAATGCTGGTGAAAATCTGACGGTATTTTTACATCGCTGTACCACGGTTTTTGCAGTGGGTTTGCACAGAAAAACGTGGTCCATTTTGGGCCGTCCCCGTCAGAAGATAGAACATGTTCTATACTCTAGCGAACTATAGCGGTTTTTCTGAAAATAGAAAATTGGATTGTGTATTGAGGTCTTTATGCACTGGTCACAGTCGGATTTTTGCCGATTCCAAATACTGAATCCACTTATTTTTATGGACCGTGACAAAATCCCTCTACTTTTAAGGACTGCCCAGGAATTTACAGACAGTTGGCATTCCTGGTTCTAATGTGTAGTGTGGAGTGAGATATCACTGTGTAATACCCATGAGGACAGATGAAGATACACTTTCTGCACTGTTGATAGCTCATATTTCTTTCTCTTAAGAGCCTTAGAAAAGAAAATTGCATGTTTAGGGAGCGTTCACACAGTGCGGTATTTGGTGCGTTTTTTGGAATGCGTTTTTTGTGCAGGATTGCACAACAATTAATACTATACATTGTTGCACAAAAAACGCTTGCAAAAAAACGCATCAAAACCGCACCGTGTGAAAGCACCCTTAATAAATTAAATACCCCAACACTGGCAATCATGGTGTCTAATCACAGAAGGGGAAGGAATCTGTGTAAACATTGTGAGGTCATAATTTAAGAACAGCATACCTGATGGGTCTAGTTAATGGACTCCGTTAAATCACTATAAAAGGTTAGTAATGGGAATTATTCTATTTTAATTAATCCTGTTTACTGCGTTGTAAACAATACAAATCAATATAAAATGAAGCTAGAACACTAACATCTTAACATATACACTTGTTCTGAGCTCACAAATATAATTTATAAATTTATTAGGAATTATAAAATTGAGAAAATTCTGCATACAGAGGTGGAATGATCATTTTGGCCGGGGGTGTCAATCTCAATATTCATTAAGGGCATCATCAGAATTAGGATTGCCAACAAAGGGCCGTTAGGTGGCTAGGGTGCTTGGGTAGGGCTTTTAGAGCCATGCACAGTTGCAAAACAGAGTGATGGAGATAGACTCCTGAGCACAAAATCTAAGATGACATCTGCTACCTTGGCTGGCACCACCGCCTTGGGCTAGCGCTGACTTGGGAAAGTGGAGAGTACGTCCTTCTAGGTCTGGACCTTGTTGAACTCTGGTTGCTGTGTCTAAGCCATATAAAATGACAGAGGGCCGGATTTGGCCCGCAGGCCTCGCGTTTGACCTATGCGATTTTGGTACAAGGGCAGTACCTGAGCATCCATGGTTGGAGATGGCCTTTTGGTGGGTTACAACAATTTGTGCTGCTCCAGGTATATCATGGCTACAATAGTTGTTACGAGGTTCAAGAAATGTAATGTCAATCGGCCAGATTACTCTCTGTCTGCCCCTATTCTCAAAATTTTGGCAAATACTTTGTGCTAAATTTATATCTTGGAACATCAGATGATCAATCCACGAAACATCAATGACCAAAAGGGCCACCATACAATGCACATACAATAAAAAATGTAGACATTATGTAAGCATAATTTTCTTGCTGGACAGTTTGTATACCAATATTTAAACTTCAATACGGTCACCTAATACAATAGACACATTACTGTTGCTCAGGCAGTAAATGGGTTAACAGTTCCAATTAACAATGAGAACAAGAGCATCGTGTGTCCTATTGCTTATTTCAAGTGCTGTTGACAGAATGTATTTGATTTTGTGAGCTTAGTAAGTGCGATCTGATCTTCTTACTTTTAAAGTATCCCAGATGGGTTTCCTCTTCTCAGATTATCTATCATCCAGGCTGCAGTGTGTGGCCAAAGAAATGCACAATAAATGCTAATACACTTATCAAGTAGCTCCCCTTGGCCCCTTCCAGTTTTCAGCAAAGGAGAAAATAGTAGAAGGCAGGCAAGCAACAAGCCACATTAAACAGCGTCAAAGCTCTTCATCTTGTGTGGCCACACGGCTTTTAGGGGCCAAAGGGAACATAGATTCCCCCTTGCCAGGGGTGCTTTTGCTGAAAACTTTGCCAAATGATTGGCTTCTTGCGTTGATAACTAATCCTACACATACCTTTTCCCAGGGCTTGCTGCCATTCCATCAAGTATTAGCACTAGTAAGTAGCTAAATAGTCACATGAAAACCAGAGAATCCCTGCAAGTATTCAGAAGCAATTAGATGTTAGAAAAATAAATGATGTGAAATTAAGTTTCCGTCATATAGCTAGGACTTTTTATGGAATCAGGTTTTATACCGGTTTATAACTGTCTGTCTAGATAAAATCTGAGTAACAGGGTAGACATGAAAGGGGTTGTTAAACTTAAAAAAAAAAAAAACCTGCCCTCCATTGTATTCAGTAACGGAAAAAAAAAATTTACTCAACTTTTTAATATACCACTGGTTTTGAAACTCCAGTGATCTCTCCAGTGTTTGTCTATTTCTGGTTGGCATGTGACCGCTGCACAGTAAGCGGCCGTTCACACGGCTTATTTCGCCGCGGATTGGCGCCGTACTGAGCGCTGGATTTGCGCTGCAGTACGGCGCCAATCCGTCGCAGTAATTACGGTAATCCACCGTTCTCATAGAGAACAGTGGATTCCGTCGCTCCTACCCGCTCGCCGAATCCGCCGGGCGGGGAGAAATTGACATGTTCATTATCCAGGCGCAATACGCGCCGTGGATAGTGCAAGTCTATGGGGCCGGCGGGCCGCGCCCCTTATTCAAGCCGGAATTGCTAGCGCAATCCGGCTCGCAATTCCGGCTTGAATAAGCCGTGTGAACCGGGGTTTATGTTAAAGGTTTTGTCTACTTCCTTTAAAAAAAAAAAAAATCTCACACAACAACAAATAGGCAGATCGTGGGGCCCCATTAAAAAAAATTTGAAAAAGGAAAAAAAAATAAAAAATTGATACTTGCCTTCCTCCAGTACCTGATTATAGTACTGCATCTCTCTGGTCTTCTCTACTCTTATAAAACAGGGATTTCACTGCTGCAGTGATATTTCTCTAAGGGGATGTTCACATGGTGTTTCTTAGATGCGTGTTTGGGTCCATTTTTAGATGCACGTTTGGATCCGTGTTTCGGAACCCAAAACGGACCCAAACACGTATCTAACAATGAGCCGTGTGATTTTACATGCTTTCAATGTAAAACACGCATCAGCGTTTTGACGAGTGATCGCCGATCTGTCTTTTACATGCATCTTTAGAATCCGTTCAAAGAATTGACATGTCCGTTTCACACAGCATACACCCTATTTAAAACTATAGGGTGCGTTTCTGCTGCATCAAAAACCACATCCAAACACGCAGCAGACATTGGGTGTATGATGGATGCGTTTTACACAGCACTTTTGAACACGTTTTTCAGATCCAAAATACGTATTCAGATCGCCGTGTAAACACACCCTAAATAACACCTCCAATCAGAAGTGAACAGTTCCAAATGATGAGGTAAATAGAGGCATGTGACCGCTGCAGTTGTGATGTCCCCATTCAGAATAACAGGAGAGATCAGAGAGACACAGATCTGGAATCGGGGACTGAAAGAAGGTGAGTATAAGAGATTTTTTCATTTTTTTATTTTAATGGGGCCCTTTAATAGAACAGCATGTGACTGATAAAGCCACTTATTGGCAGCAGAGGTCATGTGACCGGAAGAAAACAAATACTTAGGCGCCATATCGTCAACACTTCTGTAGGAAAAAATGCAATTTAAAAAAAAAAAAAAGCAACATTGACACTCCTTTGGCCTCCACCTGGTAACAAGGGTCTATGGATACATCTATAGCATATACATGGAGCTTCCCAGGAGCTTATGGATAGTATTGCCAGTATGAAAATTGTCAGATAAACCGTTTGGATTACACTAAGGCCTCGTTCACACGGCTTATTCTGCCGCGGATTGGCACCGTACTGCGCGCCGGATTTGCGCGGCAGTACGGCGCCAATCCGCGGCAGCAATTACGGTAATCCACTGCTCTCATAGAGAACAGTGGAATCCGTCGCTCCTCCCCGCTCGGCGAATCCGCCGCGGGGGGATAAAGTGACAAGAACATTTTTTACGGCGCGGACGCGCAATAAACAATGCATTGTCTATGGGGCCGGGAGGGGCGCCCCGGCCGCGCTCCGGCCCCGCCCCCGTCCCGCCCCTTATTCACGACGGATTTGTGCGCTCAATACGGCGCACAAATCCGTCGGGAATAATCCGTGTGAACACGGCCTAAGGGTGCGTCCCCACGGCAAGGGACAAATACCGGTTGGTTTATCCGACCAGTATTTGTCCGGCTTGTGTGCCGTGCACTCGGCCGCGTGGGGACAGCTTTTCTCCGCAATGAGCAGAGAAAAGCCCTTCCCCTTCACATATTCCGTCCGAAAACCGGATGGAAGAATGTGCACGTTGAATGCTTTTCGGGCGGCCTGCGGTCGGAAAAACCGTGCAGTGGGGACTGCTGCACGGGTTTTCAATAGAGCACAATTGTAATAATTTTCGGCCGGTTTTTCAGACGGTCTGCAAAACCGCAAACCGTCTGAAAAACCGGCCGAAAACCCGTGCCGTGGGGAAATGCCCTAAGTTTTGCATGAAATTCTAAGTGGATAGAAGAATTAGGTCTGTATCAGTTTCAGCCTTAGCATGTCAACAAGAACGCTTCCATTCACCGACTGCAAAGAAGGTCTTGGAATAAGGAACTGCAACGATGCATCAGGACTTTGCAGAGCATTGCATTACAATAATCTACATATAACTAGAAAATGACTAAAGGTTAATTGTGCTCTTACTGATGAGAGATGCAGAATATTAATGGTGGAAGCAGATTGCCAGGCTTCTCATTGAACACCATTACTTTCATATGTTAATTTATGGGGCACATTAATAGCTGCTAAGTTAACTTACAAACATAACTCACTATAATCGACTAATGATTGCTGTGTCACAAATCACTCTAAAAATATTTGCATCAGAAGGGTGGTCGCTTCACATTCATCATGAGAGCAGAGACCTCGTGATAGGGTGACTCGATGCCTAAAGTATATGTAACATGCTGGTTGGCAGCCTCTGTAACTAAAGGGGCTTCCAAACATGCACACATGAATTCATCCCTAAGAAATTCCCTAGAAGCATATGGATACATGACCCAGTCTTAGGCTCTGTCCACATGACGAGTATTTCAAGTCATAGTTCCCCCATATTCGAACTTTAAATACTCCTCTAAAACCAAAGTAAACCATTCCCAATGACCTCAATAGAAAATAAGTGCTGTAGTTCATACAACACGTATTTACGGTTGTTGCTTTACAAAACTGATGCGTGGTTAAAAAAATAAAAAAATAAAAAATAAAATTTGAACATGTTCATTCTTGGGTCTTATTCCACATGGAAATCTATTATTGATATCAATGGTGATGGCTAAAAATTTCATGTCGCACACGCCCAAAACATTTGTATATGGTTTTTAACCGAATTCACGTCCAAAACCACATAGAAATGAATGGGACAAGTTTCTGACTGTAAAAAGTCAGTAAACCAAAACTAAAAAGGACCCTAAATCCACATGCAATAAGCATGTGAAATACCCGTTGGACTCCATGGTTTTCAATGGCAGAATAGGACAAGTAACATCCATAGGGTTGCTCCCAATATCTTCTTTCAAAATAACAAATGAGAAATTTCAAACCACTAAGGCCTCGTTCAAACGGCTTATTTGTCCGCGGATTGGCGCCGTACTCCGCGCTGGCTTTTCGCTGCAGTACGGCGCCAATCCGGCAGAGTAATTACGGTAATCCCTGCTCTCATAGAGAACAGTGGATTCCGTCGCTCCTCCCCGCTCGCCGCGGGGGCAGAAAGTGACATGCACATTATTTACGGGCCCGCCCCCGTCCCTCCCCTTATTCACGCCGGATTTGCGAGCGCAATCCGGCTCACAAATCCGCCGTGAATAAGCCGTGTGAACACGGCCTAAGAGGTCAAAACGTCGCACTTTATCATGTGTGAACAATAATAATAATTAAAAAAAAAAAAAAAAGATATATTGGAGCAACCCTGTGAATACCCTTAGGCTAGGTCTACCCAGCACAGGTTTTCCATCAGATTTTCGGTGGTTTTTAGTATTTAGAAACCTCTGAAAATCTGATGGAGAACTTTTTACATAGACTGCCTGAAAAACTGCCCAACTAAAAACCACCCAAAAACTCAATGGAAACCCAGCCGATTTCGACAAAAAAAAAAAAAAAAATACTCAGGTTCAAAGCAGTTTTTAGGTTTTGTTTTTTTGTCCTATGCTGTGTAGACCTAGCCTCCAGGGATTCAGGGGGTCCAGTAGCAGGCGCATCCTGGCTGAAACAGAAAGCTGGTTTGGCAACAGAATGTTAGTGCTGTGGACATTTGTGGCTGTTTTCGCCTCTAATTTGGATGTGGGTTAGCCCCATATTAATTGGGCTAGCCCGCCTCATAGCTGCTGAAGCAGAATAAGAAGAGGATCCGCTTAACAGAACGGACATGTGCATCTTTTTTTTTTTCTTCTACATCATGGATTTAAAATCTGCGGTGGGGAACATCTGCATAATTGTGAACCGGATCCGGGTCCAATTCCACATGAAAATCCATTGCATTAACATACCTTTAGATGATGAGATATTAAAGGCGTTGTCTCACTACATCGATTCATCTTATCTCAGTTCTGGTTTCTTGGTTCCATTTTGAATTCAGGGGCGTGTTTACTGGCTTGTACTAGGCTGCAGTAGAAGCCAGGTCTGTAGCTATAGCAACCAGTGCTGACAGCCTATCACGAGAGGTTGAACAGGTCTGTAGCTATAGCAACCTGAGGAGCTGATGCAGCCCATAGAAGAGGGGATATCTCAGAATAGGTAGGACACTGGTAATGGACACATACTGCAAAGTGACTTGTTTTTGCAAGATCTTAACCATAAAAAGCAATCCCTGTAGTGAGACAACCCCTTTAACAATTTTAATTACTAAAGGTGCACTAACTTTTCATTTTCCTTACCAATCAACAACCCTCTCATCTAACTTAGACTTCAAGGGCCGCTATTTTAGAAATACAAGTTCTCCCAGTGATGCAGCCTACATATGAAACGTCACCAGGTAAATTTGGATACTTCAAAGGGCTCTGCCGGTGTTATTCTTCCAGCTGAGCAAAGCGCAGGCTCCTCTTCTGAGCAAAGACTTCCTGACACATGTCCAGGCAAAACTTTTCTCAGCAAAGTTCATGAAGGTGACATTTTTCTAGACCTCTACTCACCATGTGGACATCAAGCAAGTAATGTTACTGGTAACGAGATTAACAGGCAATGCTAAAAACAACATTCAGAAAGCTCTGGATACAGTTCATTCCCTCAGATAGGAGTCATTTCTGGTGTAAATTCTTATTACAGATCCACTAGGGATATTCCTTCCTCTAGTGTTATGCATGGTGGCTGCAGAACCAAAGAGACATAACCACCTTAACTAAATTACAGCCTGATCCATTAGATACTCCATCTAAAGAAAAGAGCAAGTTTGGGGGGATTTACTAAGGATTAATTTGTGCAGAAGGGAATGGGTCACGCCAGTTAGACAGTCAAATTGTAATCTTGTTATAAGTCCCATCATTCAGCTGGTCAATTAGGCTGCATATGGGAAGTACAGATAATATACATGAAAGCTGATCTTTTAGAGCCCTAATCATCCGTTAGCTTCACTGCTTACATATTTGAGTTCTCTTATACAAGTACATCAGAAGTGTACGACCACAAAACCAGCTGCGGGTTTAGCTCAGTCACACATAAGACTCGAAGTGTGACACGCTGGCCCGGAGCCAAATGAAAATCAACCATAATACATGGAATAAGCCATATCAAAACAATTTGTGGTTTATACGAGTGCAGTTAAAGAAACATGTAGGTCATATTTCATCCGTTGAAGTCTGCTATGAATGTTCAAACAGCGGCAGGAGGTTAACTGCGGGATCTATACCCGAAAGCTTATTATTTCTAGTGTAGTTGAAACCTCTCTCAACACTTCATAATGACCGTTAACCACAGGCGTAAAATAAAACTATATTAAAAGAAATAGAAGGCAACAGCTTCCAGCAAAACATGGTCGTATGCAGCTCTTCTAAAGTAGAAACTCTGTGTGTTAAAGGGAGTGTCCAAGTCCTATTTTTTTTCCATCAATTACGGCATGTTCCCTCGGCTTAAAATGGTCCGTATTTCGGTCCGTAATTACGCGCCGAAGTGCGCCAAATACGGGCCGAAAACGGCCCATTCATTACGGTAATTCACAGTTCTCATAGAGAACTATGGATTACGTCTCCTCTTCCCGCCCGGCGAAGCCGCCGGGCGGGGAGATAATTGACATGTGAGTTACTAGCGGCGTATACGCGCCGCTGATAATGCAAGTCAATGGGCCGGCGAAGTGCCGGCCCCCTGCTCAGTCCCCCGCTCCCACCCCCGGTCACACGGCGTAATTGCGGGGCGTAATTACGCCCTGCAAATACACCGTGTGAACATAGCTTTAAAAGGGGTGTTCTGACACAAAAAAAAGCTCATTCGTTCGTTGGGGCATGATAAAAAAAAAAATTAAAAAACTAACCTGGTAAATTCTCTTGTTCCAATGCTGTGCCCATCCCCATTCATCCTTCATGTGACCGCTGCAGCAGTCACGTGTGGTATAGCCAGCAGTCACATAAAGAACGAACGGGGAAGTCATCTGCCAGGAACACCTTGAAGGCCGCAAAGATGGAACGAGTGCATTCATGAGGCAAGTTTTCTTCTACTTTTTATCATGCTGAGTCGGACTAACCGGCTCTTTTTTACGTGTCGGAACAACCCTTTCAGATGATGTTGCTGGAATAAAATAAATAAAAAACATATACCTCCATCCACCTCTGCTGGACTTCGGTTTACTTTCTTCTCCTGCTGTTGAAAAATCACCATCCATGATTTGTTGTCACATGCGATTTCCTGTCATAATTGCTCCAAGCAGTAATGTCAGTCAGGCAATGCCAGGTAACTGCAGTTGCAGTGATGAGGATTCAAGACCGGGAAGTAAGCAGAAGACCAGTGACCAGGGCCGTGGAGTCGGCAAGCCGAAGCCCCGACTCCGACTCCTCAATTTCCCAAACCTCAGACTCCCTCATACATGGCACATGTTTAAGTGATAACCTTACTGTAGTAAAAGGGTAACATCAGGCTGTTGATCACCTTATGATACAATAATCAAGCTATTTAGGTAGAACAGACGCTGACAAGCAAAGGGTAAACAATGTTTTGTATCTTTTGAACACTGTGGGTAGAGTTGAAGAAAAAGCTGTATTTGTATCCAAGTCCATCTGCACCAACATTGGGAATGTGTAGAAGAGACCTGGAATAAAGATTTTGGTCAAGAATGCTTGAATCTGATCAGAGCTCAGAAGGATTCAGGCAGTATGAAACCAAAGGTGGATTTCCCAAATACTAACAAAATAATAAAAATTAATCATTTTGATTTTTAGGAGCAAAACAGTAACAATGCAGTTATATAGGAAAGAATCTCAGAACTAAGCAGATGCTAAATATTGCAAGTCACATTTATGTATAAGATGGGTAAGATGACTGTATATAAAATTACAGTAGCCTCATGTGCAAAGCTGTAGTGGATGGTGAGATATGGAGCCTGACAGTCACAAGTTCAAACCATTGTTACCATTTTGCTTATCAGTGTAAGATATATTTATTGGACATGACTTTAGGACACCAAAAAAATTTAAATATGAAAAACACTGCAGGAAAATTTGTGGAGTCTCTGAATTTGTTCTGAGGAATAGTATTGCCTCCATCAGATCCTGCATAGACGACCTCACATCTGATCTCATTATTTCAAGGCTAGAGATCGGCCTCTCTACACTAACTTGGGTTAGGGGAAAGCAGTGACCACAGGGGCAACATCTCTAAGAATGTCGGGGTATGAAGGAATAGCCTCAGCCACAGTCAGTGTTGATGAATGGTTAAACTCTTCTACTTCTTTGAAAACAGGTGAAATATTTTGCTGAAATCTGTTTGCCATGGGAGCAGAATCTGTTCCCCTGTGGCAGCGCTTTGCCTGCTCCATATCATCAATTACACTCCTCATGTGATAAGGCTGAAGATATGGGAGCAGTAGCACTGGCCGGACCCAATTCCTCTTGCTCTTTATACTGCATCAAACTAACTGGACCAACTTATTATATATTTTGGGAGTTGGTCCATTTTATGACAACTCCGACTCCTGCAAAATAGCCTCCGACTCCACAGCCCTGCCAGTGACAACAGCAAACAGCAGCAGTTCTGGAACGAAGGTGAGAACAGAGATGAGCAGCACTGTATCTGGCAACCTGCAATAATAAACCATGTAATCCGTGGCAGAGATCTAAAAGGACACCCTTGAATCTGTGCCGCAGATTTCACTGCGACATAGGACGTGGCTTAGGCCCATCCAATGGCTTTCGTCACATTTTCTGTGCTGAATATCAAAAGAAAAGGTGTAGATAATTGACAGGAGCATATTTTGTTTTACACAGCATGGATTTGTAATTTGTTTATTTATTTTATTAAATAAATAAGTTTTTTTACTTGAACGTTGGTCCGAACTTCCATGTGTTTGAGTCATATGGCATACACTTGATGCACACACACCCTATATATATATAAATAATATATATATATAATAATATATATATATATTATTAAATAAATTTTTTTTATTATTAAATAGAAAAAAAAAAAATATTTTGCCATGTCAACTCCGCTTATAGGAGAAGTCCCCATGTATAAAAGTATAAATCCTTATATAAATGTATATAAAAGTCAAACACAAGTAAAAAAAAAAAGTCATTGTGCTTTCCTATATACCGTACAAGTATAATGCTGGTTTTAAGAAACAACCATGCATCATTTAGTGCAAATATCCACATACACACGTCCGCTGTATACACTAGATAACACATAAAGAGCACAGATGTGGTAACCTGGGGAAATCAACAACAATAGTCCTTTAATTATTAAAGATAATATTACATGAACTTTGGCAAGGCACAGCTCCATGGGGGAGTAGAATGACCACTGCAGCAAAACATGGTTAGAGGCAAACGAGCCCTCCTAAAGTTACTGTATGCTAGGATTTATCAAATTTCCAGTCATGGGGGAGGCAATCTGCCTTTGTAGTGCCCAAATAAATGCCTGCTGTGGAATTAAATTACATTTTAACACAGCATGACTGAGCTGTTAATGGATAGGTCTGAAAGCTGCTATAGTTTAAAAAAAATTAAAGGGATATTGCTGTCATTTTAAAAATACTGCAGAGTACCTTAAGCATCTTTAAACTGAGAGCAAAGTAACATTAACCCATTCGTAACTACGTGTACAGTGAAATACAGCAATAGTTGCCGCTATATAAACAGGAAATATATCTGGATCTCTATGTTTCCAGGATAATATGTATTAATCTATCTAATTTACAGATAGCCAGGCTATAGAAATCACAGGCAAGGATTTTTGAAGCCATGGAATTTTAATCCTTCCATATTAAAAGTTATGTTTTATACACAAAATATTTTTTCTCTTTTTGGTGCTGGAGATCAATATATTTTTTCTGAAGAATAGTTTTACTGCCTGATGTCTGACAGCGCTCCCTCCATTGCATCAAGGATCATATAATATATAGATACTGTAAACACGAGAAGGAACCTCAAGGGTTACTGGTGAGCACCGATCATTTTTTGCTCTTTATGCATATAGAAATCACAAATCCAACAGAAAAGGCGAAGAATAGAGATTAACCCACAGTAAAAAGTAGTGCAATTAATACACTGCCTACAAGTGACTGCTCCAAGTCATTATTACAAAACTCATTTATCCACTAACTGAGGCATTGAAAAACTGACCTTGATATCTAACGGCGCAGGCTGTCACATGATGGGTTTTTTGCTTGCAAGGCATATTTTACAATGCAGATTTTTCCGTAATGTATAAAATATACAAATTCAATAAAATCCATCCCACCACCACCAGAAGTGCATCAAAGAAAGCAACCCTCCTACCTCCATAGAAACATTGCTGTCTACTACGAAACTGTTTAAGCCATACAGCATGCTTTAATGAGAAAAGCTTCATGAGTCACCTATCTGGCCAACTGTCCGACTTTAGTGCTCGATTGTGAAGGATTTACGTCATGCATCTCTACATGTGTTGATTTTGCAATTTTCACATTAAAGGGGTTTTTGCCACGATCTCATTTCATACCTCCTGTATCCAGCTCTTCAGCTCTGTTTGCTCAGAAGGGGGCGTGTGTCATTTGTTTGAACTGCATATCATGTGACCCAGCAGGATGACAGCACCAGGCTTTTTCCCTCTCTAGTTAAATAAAGGTCTGTTTATGTGTAGAACTGTAAGTAGCCACATTGTAGCTCAGAGGTAAAACTTTTGCCTCCAGGCACAAGGGTCCTCGGTTCAAATCCCTGCAGGAACCAAACCTGTGGATTTTATTTCTCTTTATCAATGCACAGACCTCATTGAGGTTTCTTTTTTTATTTTCACTGTTTGACTAATTACTAAGGAGTACAGAGGACAGGAGTAAAATGAAAGCACCTGGGGTTTGAACACTCAGTAGCTGCCTGAGAGGAGAGGTGATGTCTTAACATGTGCGACCAGGACTGAGAAGCTCTCAGCCCTGGTCGTATCCCCTGGAGACGAGCTGTAAACAATGGATCACTCAAGAAGCAGCTCAGACAAAAACGGTCCAGAATTTTTAATAATAATGACTGGTAAAAATGTTTATTATTTAATTTACAAACTTTCCACGTCAATTTTACTTCATGGCAAAACCCCTTTAAGTCAAAATCCTCGTGTATCCTCCTAGATGTTTACTGTAGCACCCTTCTAAATACAAGGCCATTGAGCAATTGCATTTGTACATCGTAATTTGCCAACCACACAATTAAAATAAAAACTTTTTAGCACTTGCTAAAGTTGTCTGTGAGTCTGTACTCAGACAATCCTAGTCACCCACCAAAACATATAAAATGGTAAAATCCTAATCATTATAGCAGCACAAAAAGCCTGCTCACATAAAACCATACAGAGAAAATGAGAACACCTATATATACACACATATGACCACCTCCCTATATTACAGTATACAATTCGAACCACATAAGTGCTATGGTCTACAATCTTTAGGACTTTAAAGAGGTTGTCCACTTCTTACCAAAAACTCTTGGGATCCCATTAAAATAATAATTCTTCTACTTCCAAAATGGGGAAATCCCTACTGTAACCACCGACTGGATTCAGTGGTCACACGCCACTCATTTACATCACTAAGGCTGTCTCCACTGCACCCGTTTTCGGTCTCTTTTTTGGCGTTTTTTTCCATTTTCTGAAATCGCTGAAAAATATACTGAAAACAGCTCCCGTAGACTTTAATAGAAAAACATTCTGTAGTCTCCACAGAACAGTTTTTTTCTAGCTCATTTCTGCTCCCGGTCATTTTTTTTGAAACGTTGCAAAAAATGGCAGAGCAGAACATTTACTATTTACTAGTCTATGTACACCAGCGGACCTTTGTTTAGGACGGTTGTGCGGAAAACCTGCACAGCAGTTTAGACAAGGCATATAAAGTCCCCCCTATAGTGGGAGTGTTTATAGGTGGCTCCTTCTGCACTTTATTCCCATTGTTTAGGAAGCAACAACATGCCACCCAAGGAAGCTTACCCCCGTATGGACATTGATGTTGGGAGACTAATTAATGAGGTGAGTATACGGGTGCGTCTATAATTTTGGACAGCTTCATGCCACGTGGTCATGCTTGGTCTGTACGTTGACGCTATTTTAGGCAGCTGCATGCCACGCGGTCATGCTTGGTCTGTACGTTGACGCTTTCTTGGGCAGCTAATCAACACATTGTGAAGCACTCCCAATAACAAACGCATTTCCCATTGGCGTACTTTAATGCTTGGAAGCACACTGTCCACGTGCTGCTGTTCCTCATTACTACTGGAATCCAATGTCACCAATGGAGGGGGATCGACTCATTTTGTAGAAATTTTTTAAAAATATGAGCACACTGCAGCACATGAAGGACACTACTACAGCCGATGCACTAAAAATAGCAACTGTGACCTAAAGTGAGTGACTTGTAAACTCCACCTGTAGGGTGGACGGTTACGAACGGTTTTAGGATTTGGTTTTCAGTGAGTTTTTTTTATGTCCAATGCCATGTAGATCTAGCCTAACAGTGATGCAAGCAGAGGCACAGCCAATCGTCGTTGATGTCCCCATTCAAAAGTACAAGAATGAAGACAGAGAACCAGAAGGACGCGGCACTGGAACTAGGGACTAGAGGAAGGGGAGTATAAGTTTATTTTTAATGTGCCCCAAGAGTTTTCTTAAGAAGTGGACATCCCCTTTAAGACAGAAGTATAACTAGATTTAATAGTGTGCTATAGCAAAAAATCAGCTGGGCCCCCATAATGCCACCAGGGAATGAAACAATAGCAATACTTAATGTTATGGATAACAGCACCACATATCAGAGAACCCACACAGTAGTGTTAAACAGTAGTTAGCCACCAACCTTCTACTCTCTACAAAAAGGTAACATTTTCATGCACCTAAATGGGCCCCATTAGGATGCTTTCACACAGTGCGGTTTTGGTGCCCTGTTTCACTTGCAGTACTGCACAGCAATTAAACTGTCTTTATTACCAGACAGCTTCTTTCAGTTATCTAAATTGATTCGCAAGGTGTTACAAGTGAGAAATAACTTGTGTTCGAAGTCTTGCAGATTCTAAACACAGTAATTGATTACTCACCTGTAACTCCTTTCCAAACAGTTAAGATAACTGAAAGAAGCTTGCTGGTAATAAAAAGTTTAATTGCGGTGTAGAATTGCAAATGGAAAAATGCACCGTGTTAAAGCACCCTTAGCAGCTGCTGTGGCTGTCACGACTATAAATAAATCTCTGCAAAAAAATGCTATTAAATAGATGGTAATATAATCAACACAGGAAAACAAACATTCAAGATTATGCATATTTTGCAGGCACTGTTAATACAAATGTACAAGCCCCATGGCCCAATTTTAATGCCAATCTGCCAAATTTATGGAGCACTTATAGACAGCCAAAAGAGGATACTGAAAATGGAAAATAATTGTTATATGGTTGCAGTGTCTTTACAGAAGGCAATATTTAGGCCGTCCTTGAACAAATGTTCTAGTTTTTGCCTAAAAAAGTCTTTAATGGCTAACCAAATTAAAACCCGGCAGCAAAGAGACGTCTTCTGACCCAAAAGTAATTCCCTCAATTATATAATACGTCTCCTCCATTTTAAGCAAATGAATGGCTCTCCATAGAGCTGTTTTGTCTCTTGACAAGCTCTTCTCTGAAGAATGTGGGGCTGGATAGTTACACAAACAATCTCCAGCTGCTATCCTGCGGCCTATATGGTTAGCAGAAATGCCTGACAGGGTTCACTGACCAGTGGTCAAGCTTTTTCAGAGCTGCAGACTTTCTGAATAGACCGGTCACCCCAGGGTCAGTCAAGATGCCCCTGCAAAGATCTTCACATCCATTTTTTTTTAATTCCTCCGCAGGGCTATTTGGGGCTTTCCCCTTTTATTCCTTCCATTTTCAATGTCATCAAACAAAACACACTTTAATTTTCTTTTAAAATGAAAAAACCAGGGCTTACAAATAGCATGAGTTGGTATAAATTAATCATAGCACAATATCATACTAAAACAGTCAACACCATACAGAAGTGTTAAGGTAGAGACCCTTAACACTTCTCCAAATGAAAGGAGCATTGAGATATGTAAAAAATTTAACCCTTTTCTAAGGTAGTTCACACAACGTATTTTTGGACTAAATTTTGGGGCATAATTTTTACCACATACCACCCAAAAAAAAAGCCTTAAACAAGTTCAATAAGCACTCACACAGCAGTGAAAATCATTGTCGTTGGCAGACAAGTTTTACTTGTATTTTTTTTTATTTACGTTCTCCATTTAACAAATGAATGGCTCTCCATAGAGCTGTTTTGTCTCTTGACAAGCTCTTCTCTGAAGAATGTGGGGCTGGATAGTTACACAAATCAAACCCTGAGCTGCTATCCTGCGCCTATATGGGTTAGCAAAAATGCCGACAGGGTCCCACATGACCATGTCAAGCTTTTACAAGCTTCAGAACTTATTGAATAGACTGGTGCAACCCCCCAGGGTCATCAAGATGCCCCTGGCAAAAGATTTCACATCCATTTTTCATCAGATTCCTCAGCAAAAGACTATTTGGGGCTTTCCTTATATTCCTGTCCATTGTTCAATGTTCCCCTTGTCAACAAAACGCATTTGAATACTCTATAGAATGAAAGAACCAGGATCTTACAAATAGCATGAGTTGGTATTAATCGATTATGAGCACAATATTCTACTAGAAAAACAGTCAACCATACGAAGTGTTAAGTGTTTTGCATATGTACAATTTTTGTGTGTCCTAAAGTCATATCCAATAAATATATTTTACACTGACAAGCAAAATGGTAACAATGGTTTGAACTTGTGACTTTCAGGCTCCATATCTCACCATCCACTACAGCTTTGCACATGAGGCTACTGTAATTGTATATACAGTCATCTCACCTATCTTATACATAAATGTGACTTGCAAGTATTTAGCATCTGCTTAGCTACAATTTCGCTCCAATAAATCAAAGTGTTAATTTTTATTATTTTGTTAGTATTTGGGAAATCCACCTTTGGTTTTCAATACTGCCTGAATCCTTCTGGGCTCTGATCAGATTCAAGCACATCTTGACTAAAATCTGATCTCAGGTCTCTTCTACACATTCCCAATGTTGGTGCAGATTGGACTTGGATACAAATACAGCTTTTTCTTCAACTCTACCCACAAGTGTTCAAAAGATCAAAACATTGTTACCCTTTTGCTTATCAGTGTCTGTTCTACTAAATAGCTTGATTACTGTTATAAAGGTGTAAACAGCCGGATGTTACCATTTTACTACAGTAAAGTTATCACTTAAACATGCACCATGTATGAGGGAGTCAGGAGTCGGGAGTTTGGGAAATTGAGGAGTCGGAGTTTCGGCTTGCCGACTCCACAGCCCTGCCTTCAAAGAGTAAACAAACGTGTTTTTCGTCACGCATAGGTACGTGTCACAAAAATATCCTCTGGACATACCCGACGGCAGTCACATCTGCATCAGAGGCTATTCCGTAGCCTTCAGCACAGATCCCCTAAGATATCATTTAAAAACTAGCGCAGCATATAGTACTATTTTTTTCCGCTACAATGGAAACACCACTATTTCCCTATTAGTAGTTTGCATACTGCAAGAGACCTACAATTTTCAAAGCTAATTCTCCTAAGGGAGGCGGTAAGTACCTTTTTACAGAAGTTAAGAGAATCCATGGTTTTTACTAGGTGGCACATAAACATTGATTCAGGGCCAGAACATAGCAAGCACCCAATCTTAAAGGGGTTTTGCCACAAAGGCATTTCATGTCTGGTTAGTCCTGCTTCAGCTCTCAGTGTGCTCAAAAGGGGAGCGTATGTGATTAGTTTGAAATGCATAACATGTGACCCAGCAGGCTTAATGTCACCATGCCTTTCCCCACAGTGTGCTCCCTGTAGTCAAACAAAAGTCTGTTTATTTAGAAAGCTGTGAGTAGCTACAACGCAGCTGAGTGTTTAGCACTTCTGCTTTCCACCATAGGGATTCTAAGGATCAAATCCCTGCAGGAACCAAACATGGATATTTTTTTTGTCTCAATGCACATACCTGATTGAGGTTTCTTTTTTTCTTTTTATTTATTTGCACTGTCTAATTACTAAGGAGTACAGAGGACAGGAGTATAAGGATAGCACCTGGGGTTCAACACTCGCTCAGCAGTGACTGTGTGTTATTACTAAGCAGGGAAGAGACTGACAGTAGCTGCCTCAAAGGAGAGGTGATGTCTAGAGCATGTGCGGCCAGGAATGATAAGCTCTCCTCACTGATCATATCCCTTGGATGTATACTGTATACTAGTGATCACTAATGGAGCAGCTAAAACAATAACGGTGCAGAATTATTAATAATGATAAATTTTATTATTTAATTGGCAAGCTTCCCTCATCAATTTTACTTTGTGGCAAAACCCCTTTAACCCAGCAGAGTATAAGTAGACCACTAGACTAAAAAATACACTAGGCATTTCATTGCTGCATTTCTCTGTATATTTGTATAAATTGCGAAATGATCTTTACATGACTGTGAAAATAAGTGTTGTATTTGATTTTGTAGAGAATACCATATTTAAAGGTACCAAATGGCCTAACTTACAACAGACTATGAGTAAGGATGAGAGAAGAGGAACATCTCTCCTTATGGAGAGCACCAGTTAAGGTGTGTAGTGTTTTGATTGCCTTTTAGCCCACTACTAAGTATCTGCATATCACAAGGCATTATGGGAAAGGAGCTGGGAAGCTCACTGCGTCCTCTGTTGGTTGTAACAAATCCTCAATTTACTTCTGATTCACTCAATCTTTGAGAAGCAAAAAGGAATAATTAGTCAAGCCAATATCGCTCATCTACATACGCAGTTTCGGGGTTTTGCCCCTCATCAGTGTAGAGAGGAGCGATAAGGATGTCTAACATCTGAAACGTGTCAGTCGCATGGATCTAACATACTGACAGCACTATTTGTATTTGTCTTACATCACTTCATTATGTGGAATTTTTAATGAAAATGGAATAAAGAATTTATTTTAACTGGAATCACCGTTTGGCAGACAGCTGGTTAATTACCTTTCTGAATCTTGTGAAAAGTTTGGCTCTACTCAGTCCGTGCTGCAACCAGCGGGACTATGGATTTATGGTGAGCTGATATATTCACTCTTTGTGGTATTCTAACTTACAATAGGCCCTCATCACATTCTCAGCCTCAGACGGTGGTATCTGTACTGATATCTTAAAAAAAGTATCCCTATGTATACAGTGCTTGGGTTCATAGGAATCTATATGCAAACACAGTGTTTTTAGCCTCTTTGTCCAGGAGATAAAGTCTATACTATCAGGAATTAAAGCAAAAGTAGTCCAAAAGACTAAACTAGCCCTACAGACCCCTGTGGCTCAACGCCGCCCCGTCTAGATATACGTAAGATAGCTTTTTCGACGGGTACCACTGAAGCCGAAAACATGATGTGAACGGGGCCTTAGAAAGAGAACTGCTTATATGTACATTTTGCAAACCAAGTATGAGCAGATCTAATTGTCACATCAGGAAGTGGAAAACTTAATTTTCCTGATCACATCATTATTACGGTGTCTGTTTTATATAGTGGCAACTGATTCCATAGTGCAGTACTTGCCTGCAGCGATTCCAATTAAAGCATCTAAAGATATTGGGACCAACTTCACAGCAGGTCAGCTAACCTAAGCCTTTAACGATCAATTTCCTTCCTGTCCTAAAGCAAAATATGGTAACAGTCAATACCGAGTAAAGGGTTAAATCTGGTTGCCTCTTATGTCTGCCCTGCTACACAGAAGGTCAATAAGGTGCCCTACAATTCCACCAGTCTGAACATGGGCATTGAGTGGTAATGGTGTGAAATGAAATTGTTTATTGAACAGCGGATCTTGTACGACGGTATTATTATTAGACCCGCTGATCTTGGAAACCTACACGGTGATGAAAAAGAGTGAGCGAAAGTAGGACGTATCCTGTCAGAGAAATCCAATCATTTGCACTGCTTTGCATGGCATTTATTTGCATTTCCATGACATACAAAGATTGGGAAAAGTAAATATCACTGGCTATTGAGCAGCTTTAGGCAGATTACCATGAAATGAATAAAGATAAAAAAGAGCATATGTCCCCAGCACAAAGGAGATGCCCATTTCCAGTTCTATAGTGAATCACTAGGAGTGAGCTGTGCAGCAGGCAGCAAGGAAATGCGTCCCAGGTCTTCAAAGTCTTGGAGTCCAACAGAAAACAGCAGAACTATAAATACTCTGAATAAGAAGAATAAAAAAGGAAATTAAGAGTAATATTCTGGCTGAACCATGGCCAACTTAAGAACATACTTTAATAATAATAATCTTTATATATATAGCGCCAACATATTCCGCAGCACTTTACAATGTAGAGGGTATACGTACAGACATTACACATTAAAAGTACTTACAGATGAGACACAAGGTGTGAGGACCCTGCTCGCGAGAGCTTACAATCTATTAGGGTGTATGGGTGAGACAAAGGGTTAAGAAGTGCTCGGTTTACAATGGTCCAGCCATGTTACATAAATAGGAGGTGCTTTACATAAAAGTTGGGTGAACCCGTCACCCTGACAGTACATCTATATACAGATAAGTGCCCCAGTGTTGGGAGTGACAAATGAGTGTGATAGCAGGTGGGGGTTAGCAATTAGGGATCTTGGTAGACCAGACTGAGAAGATGTGTTCTCAGGGCCCTATTAAAACTATGAGGGTTGTGAATGTGCCTGATCGCCCGCGGTAGCATGTTCCAGAGAACTGTTGCAGCACGTGTGAAATCTTTGAGACGGGCATGGGAGGTTCGGATGAGCGAGGTGTGTAATCTCAGATCAGTAGCAGAGCGGAGAGAGCGAGTAGGGTGGTAGACAGAGATGAGGGAGGAGATGTAGGGGGGTGCAGCACTGTGGAGAGCTTTATGGATGAGTGATGAGTTTATGTTGTATTCTGTACTGGGTGGGCAACAAGTGCAGTGACTGACACAGGGTAGAGGCATCAGTATAGTGGCTGGAAAGAAAGACAAGCCTGGCTGCTGCATTCAAGACAGATTGGAGAGGGGAGAGTTTACAGAGAGGGAGACTGATAAACAGGGAGTTACAGTAGTCAAGATGAGAAAGAGTAAGGGCAACAATGACAGTTTGAGTTGTTTCCACAGTGAGAAAAGGACGGATTCTGGAGATGTTCTTGAGGTGCAGATGACAGGAGCGGGCAAGGGATTGGATATAAGGGGTGAAAGACAGACACTACCATATAAAATAACATTTCTCTCCGTTGTGGTGCCTTCACAAAATTTAAATATCTACTAGTGATCAATCCCTTTTGACCCAGTGATTGCACCCTTCAATAGGGCCATTTATATTGTGCACCACACAGGTATCCCAATCTAAAAGTGGCTTTAATTATCCAAATATGCAAAAAGAAGGCAGCTCACATGGTAATGAATTTGTTATCCGGTATGCACAGAAGAGAAGGTGGTTAACTTCCACGGAATATAAAAAATCTATTGTAGTATTTGAAGGGAACCCATCAGGTGATTTTTTCTGCCCTATCTGAGAGCGAGATAGAATAGAGGATGAGACGCGGAGTCATATGCTGTATAAGTTTAAATGATTTGATGCTGAATTTCTGAGTAAAAAGCAGATACTCTTAAAAGTGAAACTGAAAGTACTGCTGACCCCGACCGCATACAGTAATTGACAGCTTTTCCTGCATTACAGAGGAAACTGTCAATTACTGTATGTGGCCAGGGTAAGCAGGATTTACACTGTCTCTGAAGGAGTCCAGTCAGTTTTTCTTTGCTTTTTTACTCAGAAATTCTGCTCCAAATCATATAAACTAATGTATCACAAAGCTTGGCTTCTCTCATGTCACATCCTGCTCTCATATAGGGCAGCATAAACCATCTGATAGGGTCCCTTTAAAATCCATGGTACAAAAACAGGAGTACATACAATTCACAAGCACAAAGTAGGAAACAGAGTATGCATTTCAAGATCATAGTCAGCCCTTAATCATAGCTATTATGCTTAAAGGTGGACTATGAGCTTGAACTGCGTAAGCGGTTAACTACTTTGTGCCTGTGGATTGTATGTATTCCTACGTCATTGTACTCGTGGTTTTTAAATACTTTAATAAATTTTGGAATTTTATTGGACGCTTGAGAAAACTCTTTCTACAAGTTACATAAATACATAGTACAGTTGAAAAAAAAAGACATACACTACATAATAATTGTCCTGACTTCAGGAGAAATCTCTTCCAAGAGGCATACATTTTATAATTTTACCCAAAATCCAAATATCCCTAACTTTTTGTGGAGTAGTATATGTTCATCAAGTTCAAGCAAGGGAAAATGTGTATGAAAAGGGTATGCTTTTTTAAAAAATATTTTTTCCCCTATTGCCCCAAAATATAAACCCCATGAGGCTTTAACCAATGTGCTCTAAGAATAATTAAAGGGGTTGTCCGTGGCTTAGAAAAGCTCGTTGGTCCACTGGGGTATGATTAGAAATAGAAAAAAGAAGTATACTCACCTCCGTGACGCTCCACTGTGTGGCCCGTACATTCCGCCCACACATTGAACGTCCATCGTTTACATGCTATGTGCAGCCAATCAAAGGCCACATCGTCACGTGCATGCGACAGCTCTGGCCTGTAATTGGCTGCACATAGCGAGTAAACAATGGACGTTCACTGTGCAGCTGGGATGTATGGGCCGGCCACCAAGACGGAATGGGAGCATCACGGAGGTGAGTAGGCTTCTTTTTTTCTGTTTGTAATCATGCCCCATAGGACAAACACGCTTTTCTAAGTCCCGCAACACTCTTTTATTTCCAGATCCTAAATCATGATCAGACAAACTACATTTTAATTAGCATTTTATACGTCTACATAAGTATTAATATTATCTTGTTATAAGTAACTGTCTAAGCTTTTCTTGAAGCCCTCAACTGATCTTACGGTGACCAGCTTCTGGGGCGGCTATTCCACAGATTCACAGTTGTTATGGTAAAGAAGGCTTGTTGCCTTTGGAGATTTAACTTTTTTCTCCAGGTGGAGGGAGTGCCTTTTGTCTCTTGGGGGGTTTAACATGAATTAGCTTTTCACCATACTTTTCGTAGGGGCCATTTATGTTCTTATACCAATCGATCATATCTCTCCATAAAATATCTTTTCTAAAGTTTAAGGGCGCGTCCACACTGCACAGGACAAATACCGGCTGGTTTGCAGGTTTTGCATCCGTCCCCACGGCCGCGGGGGGGGAGGGGGGGGGGGGACCGACGGATTTTATCCGCGATAAGCGGAGAACAGCCCTCCCTCCTCCCATTGAGGTGTTCATATTCCGGCCGGAAACCAGACGGAAGAATGAACATGCTCAATGATTCTCGAGCGGCCCGCGGGCAGAAAACCCGTGCAGTGGGGACTTCTGCACCGGTTTTCCATAGAGCACAATTGTGCTAATTTTCGCCCGGTTTTTCAGGCGGTCTGAAAAACTGCAAACCGGCTGAAAAACCGGCCGAAAACCCGTGCTATGGGGACATGCCCTAATTCTTTTAACCTCTCTTGATAACTAAGACGCTCTATTCCCCTCATCAGTTTGATTGCTCGTCTTTGTACTTTCTCTAGATCAATTACATCCTTTCGATAAACTGAAGTCCAGAATTAAAAAGCATATTCTAGATGGGGCCGCACCAATGCTTTGTAGAGCGGCAATATTAACTTTTAATATGCACCTTATCCTTTAATTATGGTTAATATGCCTGAATTTATCTACTTTTATTCAAGACAGACCTGCATTTGTCAAACGGCAAAGAAAGAAAATTGGGACAGTATAGGAAGATAGCTTGGAACACTAAGTGCCTATACAAAGCAATAAATCAGAAGCAGCCAAAGAAGAAAGCACATTGATAGCATTTCCCTTCTATATAAAGTTTTATCATAAACATGTAATAATAACTAAAAACTGACTGCTGCGTAAATCAGCACAAAAAAAAATCAGGAGAAACAGACTTTCTACTTTGCTGGACCTGACCAGCCTATAAACTGTGAATGATGCATTTTCAGCAGGTGCTGTTAAGTTCTTCAAAAGTTTGATTCCTCAGGCAAAATGTCATGTCCAAACTCCCCCAAAATATTTAAATCATTAATTTTCCGGATGTCAAAGACAAGTTTAATGAAGTGAGTGATAAATATCTGTCAGTAGCCGAACAAACACGGTGTGCTCAAGCGATGGGAGTTTATGTGATACATGAATTCGTTTAGCCCTAGGCCATTGGTATTGTAATTAAGGTAGTTCTAGAAACATGGTCTTACAAAGCAAAACAATTTAATACATTTTACTGCTTAAACAAATGTTAAGCATTTATTACAAGTGAAATGAATGGTTCTGCAGGCCCCAAAGGTTAGAAAATGTATGATTTTTAAAACTGCACAGAAACACCATATAAGCAGTGGTATAGTAAGTAGACTGTGGGGAAATATTTACATATTAGGGCCCATTTTATTCATCAGGGTACTATTAAGAAAATGATCCCAACACATATCACAACAAAGTGCTAGAGATAGGGCAAATGTATTTCTAGCTGGACTATGTTTGCTCTATTTACCCAGCTGGACACAAAAGCGTGGCAGACCCAGTTATGTGAATGGGGCCTTAAACAATTTCAACTTATTGCAGATATACACAAAATATGAATTAACCAATTATTACTGTTATATACTTATTAGGTCGGGTTCCCATCTACATTGCAGATGGAAAAGGATGGACACCACAGTGAAAACCCGATGGACGCCACTGTCGTCAATTGTAGTCATGTAACAGATCAAGCGCCATCTCTTCGAAGAAGCTTCAAACAGAAAGTTCAACACAGAAGTGAACCTGGACTATGGCTTATACTTTAGAAATATTGGCACTAAAAGTCAAACTTCTTTGAAACATTTTGAATGCTTTGTATGTTGTGCTTTCCCAGGTTGTCTTATCATAGCCGTTGCTAGCATGTCAGTAGGATATGCCACCAATACCTTACCAGCAGGTATCCATCCTAAACCAACAACTTGAATAAAATTGAAAGCATTGTGCCACCTAGTCTACCTTTGGCTCACACAGCTTGTCAGCCACATGGACAGTCATTATAGTCTATATCTTAGATGAGGCAATCCCTTATGCAAAAACATAGTAATCATACTTCTGACAAGTGCTCTTTATTAAGGAACATTATTTTAATCACATTTCCATAATCTTTCATATAAAAGATGCCTAATCTGAGTACTAACTGGCCAATAACCATCACTTGTAGCATATCACCATGTAGGAGATGAGCTGCCGAGATTAGTAACTGATCACACGAACAATTGTAAGTCATGCACGATCGGCAGTCTTTTGCATGGACCACCAATTGACTTAAAGGGGTTGTCTCGCTACAAAGAATAGCTTTCAAATTGTAGGGAACACAAAATAAAAGACATTTTCCAAATATATTGCTTTGTTCCTCTGTTTTCCCTAAGGAGATACAAGTGAATTTATGACCTCCCTGGCTATTTCAGTTCCCTCAGTAACCAACCTGTAAACAATTCTCCCCCTGCTGTTTGTTCAATGAGATAACAGTGAGTGACATCATCCCACAGGTCACAGCAGTGTCCTGTGCTGCTCAGCAGTAAAAAGCTTGATTTATGTAAAATAAACAGCACTGTAATTAGGGCTTTTGTTTTGGGGATCAGATAAGAAGTCCTGTTAGTAGTTTGAGAAGCTAATCTGATCTAATTAGCATCTGAAAGCACAGCACAGCATGGAGCTGTACAAGCATGGAGTTTATGCAAATAAGTCAGTCTGAACCAGGAAGTGAGAGTATTTCATTCATGCATTCTCTGAAACTCTGAAGGGAGACAACTCCTTTAAGGGTATGTTCACACGACATATTTTGACATGTAATTTTCACCGAATTAAGTTTTGAACAATCTTCACGTACAGCACTCACAATGGACTTCAGTGTTAAATCATTGTGGTCGTGCAGACGTCAATTTTAGTGGTGTATTTTTCGCTGCACCTTAAAACATTTGGCATTTCGAGAAATAAAAAAGTATAGTAGGCAAAAATATGCCTCGCGCCATGTGTGTCGTTTTCTCGAGTGCATAATATCAAGGTGTAAACGAATACATTTTTCGGCACGCAGAGGTACGCGCTGTAAATACACTGTGTGAACTTACCCTAAAAGTCCACTGACGCTCCAAAAGGGCAATTATTGCCAGGTGTCCAAGGACAGCTATATATTTCTGAATGTGGCCTTAGGTGAATGTCCACCATATACAGTATTAGATACAGTATTAGATAAATGAACCAACAAACATGATGATTTCAGTTGGACTGGCCGACCCTTTACTGTGGCTCCACTCTCTCCCGACAGCATATGTTAGAGGAAGGAAAAATTGGGCACTTTGGATCCAACCTGCCTGAGCCTTTTGTTCACAAGGGAGATAGGTCTTAGAGGTGTCTGGCAGCCGCTTAATCCCATGTATGGAGGGGTTGGAAAGAATAAACGTCAACGTGATTTAAAAATTTAGTAAGAGTCTAGATGATATGGAAAAAGAATATGTAAAAAGCAAATCCCATGCTTCCAATGTGAGGTTATGCAGGTGATGCATGGTCACAACTGCCATTTATAAGGGCCATTTTGGACTGGCCGACCCTTTACTGTGTCTCCACTCTCTCCCGACAGCATATGTTAGAGGAAGGAAAAATTGGGCACTTTGGATCCAACCTGCCTGAGCCTTTTGTTCACAAGGGAGATAGGTCTTAGAGGTGTCTGGCAGCCGCTTAATCCCATGCATGGAGGGGTTGGAAAGAATATTCGTCAACGGGATTTAACGTTTTTGTCCAACTCTAGTTTATATGGAAAAAGAATATGTAAAAAGCAAAACCCATGCTTCCAATGTGAGGTTATGCAGGTGATGCATGGTCGCAACTGCCATTTATAAGGCGCCATTTTGGAATTAACGTCAACTTTTATTGATCCCCTTTTTTTGGGACATTGCAGCTTTCCACTTTCTTGACCTAATCATTACTGATGAGTAGCACACAAAAAACCAACATATAGTAAAAGGGGTTGTCCATGTCCTAAAAAATTACTATTATGCTCCACAATAAGAAAAACACAACTTCTACTCACCTACCACTGGCCCCCAGTTTCAGCGCTGGCTCTCCCCAGTCAACTGTTTACATTCTGTCACTTCCAGAGGGGCACGTCCTGATTGGCTTTACCGATCACGTGCTTTTACTTACATCATCGTTCGAGGCTGATCACTTCTGAACGGTGATGTAAATGAGAGGCACGTGACTGCTGTAGCCAATCAGTGGCTGCAGCGTTGACATGCTGTTCAGAAGTGGCAGAATGTAAACTAACCAGGAAGAGGCAGCGCTGGGACAAGGGTCCAATGGTAGGTGAATATTTTTTTCTAGGGGCCTCAGGAGCATAATATGAACTTATTTTTCGGACACGGACAACCCCTTTAATGTATGTTGTGCAGGTTTGTAAAACAATACGAGAAGTTGAAAAGTCCATGTGTTCTTGTTGCTTTTATTTCAACTGAAGACCCCAAAATAGCATTTACACACCTAAACATTTGGCCTTATTTTATCATGCGGTATAGACGGTTAGTACTAGGTCTATATGACTTTTATAAACACCACTACAGAGGGAAACAAAAAGAAGAGCTGTTCTGGAATTCATTTATCCTATTACATTAAAAACGTACAAGCTGTACAGGAAGTATTTATTGCAGTTTATTGAAACATCCATCCAATAGGTCAATTGTAAATAGAAAAATCACGCCTTGCAAATACTAATTGGGGACTTCTGTATCACATGCACTGTAAAGAGTGGATTGCTTTGACAGGAATCCATTTTCCTTTCCCTGTGTCCAGGTTAGCTGTATTGATGCACACATGTACACTACTCCCCCACCCTCTATAACCCGCTTTCTTGGATATAATTTAAAAACAACCTTCAAAGGTCAACCAAAATGGCAAGCTAGATTGCAATGAGTGAACAAATTTTATTGTTCGATCACCAGGATGCATTAATTTCAATCTAATAATAATCTAAATATATAGTTATACCTTATAGCATATGTGGCAAAGGGTACTAAGTACTGTACCATACATAGAACACTGTATACATTCTAATACAGTCAAACTAGAGACTGTTGAGTTTGGTGACTTACATACTAAACTGTACAAGGTTATGTTAGTTTTTCTATTCTTAAGGGGGTTTTCCGAGACTTTAAAAAAAAAAAAAAAAACCAAAAAAACCCGTCACCTCCCCGCATTTAAAAAAATTCCCCCATATTTTCCCTCCCCCGTTTACATCCTTTCCCTAGCTACAGACCTCCAGGCCCCAAAAAAGTCCTTTTCCAAAAGACATCACGTTCATGCCTCACTTTAGCGCAACCATCACAGGCCTCAGCAGTCACATGTCTGCATGTACAACATGTGACCAGAGGTCAGCACATGACTACTGAGGCCTGTGAGCCATAAACCTGTTGCCATCTGTGCAGGACTGGTAGGAGAGACTGGAGCTCTGTCAGTACTAGAACGGTAGTGACAGGAGAGGCAAGTATGGGTCAGTTTTTTATGTTAGTGCAGTTGTGAGCTGTAGAGAAGTTTTCAAAAGTATTGGAAAACCCCTTTGAGTAAGTCCACACAACATGGTTTTTGGATTTGAAAATCGACCGTCAACCATCCCTATAGACTTCAATAGAAATTCCGCCCAGTAGTCTACACCGAGCGGATTTTCAGCTGGACGGATATTCACACAACAGGTGTTCCAAAAAAAAACTTGGAACATGCACAACCTTCTACCCTAATGTGCAGGTCAATGGGTAAGGGGGACAGGCGAATCCACGAATTGTGGACAGAACCATCCCCAAAAACCATTCAAAAGACGATACAATACCAGCCGGATTCTTTAAACAAAATCCGACCTGCATTTTACACTTGCTGTGTGGCCGTAGCCTTTAAGTTCCTGGGTCACTTGCTGACGAATCCAAAATAGCAAACAATTAGCGGTTTGAATAACCATCCTGAGGATCTGATAAGACATTTTACACCAGAAAGATGATTGGGGTGGTGTCCTTTTCTCTTCCCAAAGATGACTTTGGCAACAGACTTGTGCTAATCAGTCAAATGTAATGTAAGGCTATGTCTACACGGCAGTGGACCAAAAAACGACCAGAGAACCAAATCCTAAAAACATTCAAAAACGTGAGTTTTTTGTGCACTGCCTGTCAAAAGCTTCTAAAAAAATGCCAGGTTCTTTTGGCACGCTTTGGGTTTTTGGGTGCTTTTTTTGCAGAAATGCACAGCATTAGATTTGCAGTGTATTTCTGCAAAAAACGTCTGGTGCTTTACATACAGTAAACTCCAATAGTAAATCTTCGGTCCTGCTCAGTCGTATTTTGCAACACGTTTCAAAAAACGACCAGCAAATAAAATGAGTTTTCACTATACAAGTCTGTGGGACCTCTTTTCAGTCATTTTTCAGTGTTTTTATAAAATGAAAAACACAGATGTTTTTGTGTACAGTGGACAAATATCCTAAAAGTCATCAAGGAAGGCACTACCATCTACCACTATAGCTATAGACCGTGACAATTTTTAGGTATTCCCAATAGACTTGGAACTAGAATAAACATAGTTACATAGTTTGTAATGCCGGAAAAAAGACAAGACGTCCATCCAGAGGAAGGCAAAAAACCCCAATGAGACAGGAGCCAATTGCCCTCATTTTGGGAAAAAATTCCTTCCCGACTCCAATCTGGCAATCAGAATAATCCCTGGATCAACGACCCCTCTCCAGAATCCTAGACACTATAACTTGTTATATTATTACACTCTAGAAATGCATTCAAACCCTTTTTGAACTCTGTTATTGAATTCACCATGACAATTTCCTCTGACAGAGAGTTATACAGTCTCACTGCTCTAACAGTAAAGAATCCCTTTCTATGTTTATGTATAAATGTTCTTTCCTCTTGGCGTAGAGGATGCCCCCTTGTTCTAGATACAGTCCTGGGTATAAATAAATCTTGAGAGAGATCTCTATATTGACCTTTAATATATTTAAGCATATTTATTATGTCCCCCCGAAGCCTTCTTTTCTCTAAACTAAATAACCCTAATCTTGCTAATCTTTCTGGGTATTGCAGTCCACCCAGTCCTTTTATTATTCTTGTTGCTGCCTTAGTACCTGTTCAAGCTCTAAAACATCTTTCCTCTGCACAGGTGCCCAAACAATACAGGACAATTACTGTTGCTTTTTGTTTGTTCCAAACGATCTAAAAAAATATTTGCCCTATTGGGTTGACCTTTTGTCTCTCTGCTAAGATAACATAACACCGATATATAATAAAGAATAAAGTAACCAAAAAAACGACCAGCTCACCTCGCTCTGGTCCATGGACTCGATGATCCTCACATCCACTTATGACAAGTAGACACAAAAATAACTTCAACCAAACAAGTCCAGAGTGGCATAAAAATCTATTCACTATTTTCACATCTTTGTTAAAAATATACAAACAGTACTGCAATATAGCATGGCAAGAACGGAAGTAAATCACTAATGCATTTCAGGCCACTACGGGTCCTTACTCATAGCAGAGTATGTGGTGAGAAACACATTAGTGATTTGCTCTTGTTCACACCATGCTATATTGCTGTATTGTTTGTATAACCAAGATGTGAAATAAAGGGAGTATATTTTTATGCCATACGGGACTGGTGCTGGTCGAAGTTATTACCGACATATAATATTCTAGTTTACAGAGAAAAATTACTTTGCTACTCACGTAAATCAGTCAGTTGCTTAAGGCTATGTTCACACGGCTTATTAATTACACCGTGTGAACAGGGGGCGAGGCGGGAACGGGAGCGAGGGGCCGGCACCTCGCCGGCCCATAGACTAACATAACTAGCGGCGCGTATACGCCGCTGGTAAATGACATGTCACTTATCTCCCCCCGCGGGGGATTCGCGGAGCGGGAGAGAAGACGTAATCCATAGTTCTCTTTGAGAACTGTAGATTACCGTAATGACTGGGACATATTCCAGCCGTAATTCGCGCACTACGGCGCAAAATTACGGACTGAAATACGTCCCATTTTAAGCCGTGTGAACATGGCCTTACATATTCTAACCTACATGTGTCAACTACCAAATGTACTTGCCATTAGGTAGACCTAATGATACTTCTGACTACGGAAGGTATTTGCCATTAGTTAGAATTAATAATACTGTTATTATTTACAGTGGTTTTTATACTTGACCTACCACCCTCAACAGATAATCGGGTGCTATGCATTAGTTGTTCAAAGCTACCTTTAGTAATCCAGTATCTTGGATTTTCTGAAGGCTGAGTAAAGGCCATATAAATACAGAGAAAATTCTAAAGAATCAGTTATGTACAATTACTGACGAGAGTGATATATCAAGTCTTAAATAACTACTTTGTTTTTTCCCCTTGACTCATCTTCCTGAAGTGGTTGCAAGGAATCTATGACTTGCCTTCTTTTATCACATGCAAATCCTTGGATAAAGAAATCGCCTCTTTGAGTGATTTCTATTATAATAGGAAACAGTGTCAGAATTCCCTTTTAGAAGGCAGAGAGGAATCAAACTACTTGAAAGGAAAAAAAAAAAAAATCTGAAGTTTTCAAGGCAAAGCTAGCACCAATGATATATCCATTCATGTCATACAAACATTTCTCCTATTCAATCATAGTATTAGAAGAAGAATTACCATATTGACATATTTTTGTAGCCTAGCATTACTGTATTGACATAATATATAAGATTCACATATAGAAGCACTAATGCACATTTATCATATTATATGAATTATATGTACATGCAGCTGATGTGGTTTCAAGCACATCACCTTAAGTAGTAGCCAAAAAGTGACAAGTGTCATAGATGACAATGACAAATGGTTCAACCAAGATATTATAATAAAGGATATGAACAGAGAAATGTATTAAAAAGTATTTAGTGAATGGGAACCATCTCACTCTTGGTCATAAATTATTCTGCATTGTATACAATAGGCACAGCTGCAGAATGGGAAACGTGACAATAGGCTTTCGTCCAAGCAACTGTTTTGAGATAGAAACCATTCTTCACCAGTCATGGGGTGCAAACAAAAGAAACCAGCTGAATACCTCCATCAGCTAGATGTGCAGAAGCCAAGTAGATGGTCAGCTCAGCAGTGGTGGACACATCGGGGGTTCTACTCCCTACATATCTGTGCTGTCCAGCATCTTCTAAAGGAATGCCGTAGACTACCTGTCTCCCATACACCATGGATCCCAAGATAAAGATATACAATTTCAGAAAGTTAGAAGCCCTTAGGCTATGTCTACACAGCATATGTTAAAATGCTGTGCAAAATCTGGCGGGATTTTAACATCGGCGTACCACGGTTTTTGGGGCAGTTTTGTGCTAAATACAACAATCAGTTTTCGGATTTCCCGCCGCCCCATACATTGACTGTATGGGAATCCGGCGGAAGATAGAACATCTTTTAGAAATCAGTTTAGAAATCCCACAGTAGAAAAACCGTGCTGTATAGGCTACAGCACAGATTTTCTATTACGGTCTATGGGCACAGGATTACATTTGGATTTCTTCGGATTTTAAAGGGGTTGTCTCACTACAGGGTTTGCTTGTTATGTTAAAGATCTTGCAAAAACAAATCACTTTGTAATATATATCCATTTACAGTGTCCTATCTATTCTGAGATATCTCCTCTTGTATGGGCTGCATCAGCTCCTCAGGTCGCTATAGCTACAGACCTGTTTACTCTCTTATGATAGGCTGCCAGCGCTGGTTGCTATAGCTACAGACCTGGCTTCTACTACAGCCTAGAAGAAGCCAGTAAACACGCCCCTGAATTCAAAATGAAACCAAGTGAACATGACTGAGGTAAGATGAATCAATGTAGTGAGACAACCCCTTTAAATACTGAATCAGCTTAAAAAATCTGACCGTAATCCTGTGCTGTGTAGACATAGCCTTAGATGGCCTCAAGAATAGATCTGAGCCTCTACAAGCAGATGGAGGAACTGCGATATACCTAACAATACCTTGTCTGTATCATTTGAAGATGATCACAAAAAAAAAAGTTCTTACTTTGGCACACTGGGCAGTAAGTTTACTATCCTTATATGTTACACAACTGTTTACTATGAAAATTGCATTAGATCTGTAGAATATCCCATTACATTTATTGTGAGAATTTTGAGTTATCAAATATTTTTAGTGAACACATAAAAACAACTTGCCTTTATCCATAAAATAAAAATAATTACCGTATACTCTTACAAAAAATAAAAATGATTTTGGAAAGGATATCAATTTCAAGTGATTTTATTAAACCAATGCCCTTATGCTCCTTATCATACGGTTAAAGGTGACATATGTGCATCTTGACATTCATCTGCAGTGTAGCACTGAAGTCCTCGATTACAATACAACCACAGACCACCTCTGCACGGAAATTGCATGCTCCTTGTCTTTGCTTGGGCTTCCTCCAACACTCCAAAAAAGAAGTTTTCTGGTAACACAACATACTGGTGGCGTTCTAGGAAGCTGGCCCCATTTGCTTAAAGGTGGATTCTTGATTCATTGATTAGCTTTAAACATATAGGCAAAGATAAATCAAGGCTATTACCAAATACATTGCATTTTTGATTCTGCTTATATAATTAGAGTAGATCTGATCTCCTCTTTTTGCACGCAAGTTTACGAAGTTGCCGGCCTCCTCTATCTGCTCTTACTGACTGTAGCACTGGTCAGGATGGTGACTCACTCCCTGCTAGGATTCTTATCTTGAAGTACAGAGCTCATTTACATTACTTACCAAGCTCTAAAACTTTCAAAGAGGTTGTCTTGCTACTGACATTGATGGCATATCGCTAGGATATGCCATCAATGACTGATAGGTGGGGGTCCTACCTCTGGATCCCCACCTATCTCCTAAACGAGCCTTGAAACCTCTCCGCTTTGAACTGAAAACTGGTCTCGACTCTCCTATAGGCTTGAATGGGCGTTCCGAGTTTAGCCTAGCAGCGATGCTCGGCTGTAATCTAAACTCCCACCTCTGGGACCCACCCCTATCTTAGCGACATGCAATCAATGCCTGTAACAAGAAAACTCTTTTAAGCTCTGTAGCCTTGTACGCTACACTTTATAGACCTCCAGCATTAATGTCACTGTATCAAGGTCTGCTAGGAATAGCAGAGCGGATATGCCAATTACTGCTAAAGAACCACTCACACCCTAACCAGGAATTGTAAGGGCCGGTTCATACGGCTTATTCAATCCGTAATTGCGGGACGGATTTTGCCCGCAATTCCGGCTTGAATAAGGGGTGGGCCGGGGGCGTGGCTCGGCGCAGCTCGCCGGCCCCATAGACATGCATTATCAACGGTGCGTTTTCCGCCGGGAGAATGTGCATGTCACTTTCTCCCCGCCCGGCGGGGACGAGAGACTAAATCCATCGTTCTCTATGAGAACTGTGGATTACCATAATGGCTGGGACGGATTCCAGCCGTATTGCAGCGCAGTACGGCACGCAATACGGCTGCAATCCGTCCCTGAAATAAGCCGTGTGAACGGCCCCTTAGACTGAAGCTGGCTGTGCCTCTGTGAAACAGCATGCTGAGACAACCCTTGTAAGGCTAGGTACAGACCACATTTCTAGCCTCTGTTTAATGCACACGCCAGACTGTGTACATTAAAAAGAGACCTCTGACAGATGACCACAGGGTTCCATTGTTACAAACAAAAAATATACATTAACATATACTTTTTTTTTTCTTAACGCTACTGTAGAGTGTTTTTTTTTTTTTTGTTTAGCAGTATACAGGCAGTATACTAGACAAACGTGCACCATAAATGTGGTGTGTACCTAGCCAAAGTTAGATAAATTAGACTAGGAGTTTTCTGGTAACACGGACTGATTTACATGATGGCAACCTTTTGTATAGTCCTGTGAGATATGTTGGTGCTATGAAAGTAACACGATATAAATTTAACAGCAATACAGAGTACTACCTAATGGCAAAATAAGAAAAGTTATGAAATAAAAATCACATTTTAGCTTCAACAACCTCACTGGAAGAAGCAGGGTTAATGGATAAAAACACTTCAGCTGCAGGACAAAATAGAGCAATCTAGGAACAGTCTGCTGGTGGACCTGCTGGGAATAGGAGATAAGGTTCTGAGGGACACCAAAAAAAAAAGAAAAAAAAAAAAAGGGTCTGCTTACTTTCCAATCTGTGCATTCCTCCAGAACAATCCCTGGCAATCACTCTTTGCAGAGGACAGACATGAAAGAATTGGCCACAGAATCAGGGTCATCTGCCCTTTATCAGGAGGGTAACCGCACCCTGGCTAGTTTCTAACCTTTTAACCCACTGAAGCCTTCATTTGCACAGACATAATGACATTCCTGTATGGAGTGCAACCTCCAGTTTCCACTTCTTAAACTTCAGAAACCTGGTCCTGATCTATTTGTGTGTTCAGCCCCTAAAACCATTGCACAAGCTAAAGCGCCAAACATCTCCAAATGCAAAACTCTGCATTGTGATCCTAAAGCTAATGGCAATCTTCCTCCTCAATGCTTTGGCCAGCCACAGAAAAAGGACATCCTTGCCCCCTGCTGCTGCCACTGACTAAGATAGTACTTGCTCTTTGACTAGAAAGAATTCCCATTTAATGCCTATTCTCCACCTGTTTAATATGTATAGCCTGCATAAAATATACCAGAAAGTCATCTGGGTTTCCAGAAGCTCACGAAAAAACCCAGACAAACTCAGGCTAAATCTCTGCATTCACTTCTAAATATCTAAACATTGTCAATGCTATTAATTCTGTTACACACCGAAGATCTTTAGGAATTAGAGGCTTTTGGTTTAATTTCCCTGGTTACAGAAAAATCACAGCATCTGCATATATTAGCTTATAGCTTTGTTGGTAAAAATGTTGCCATACAAAAAAAAAAAAATTAAGCTGTTAAGTAGATGAATATCACAAAAAGGACACATGCTGATAAATCAATCACTGCCATTCACTTACATATATTTTTTTAGGCTTTGTACCAGGATAAAATTGACCCCAACACCAATTTCCATAGGCGTGTGTATTTATCTAGAAGATGTTCATTTAAGACGTTCGGCTCTATTGCAGTTGTCTCTAGGAGACTCTAAAGAGAAGTTTACATGGGGCAAACAAAATGAAAAATGCCTTAAGCCTGAGTACACACTGGCCCTTTTCTCCTATTTACTATTCTAACCCATGTGAAAAAGGCTTTAGGATATTCTCAGAGCTACCCACTGATGTCTCTATTACGGGAAGTGATTAACCATGTATTTGATATTCAAAACAGTGTGTTCATCCCATACGGCACGCCATTATCATCTTTAATGCTAATTTGGTATCTGCTTACCCACAATACCATGTTGTGTCCAGCAATAAATAGATTCTGTGGGAGAGTCTTCGTTTTCTAAAAGGCATTTTATACCTTAATGAATCTAGACAGTGTCTAATTTCACTCGGTATTATCGGTCACGTGGGTAATGGAAGCGAGTGCCATGTGTTTCCACATTCTAGATCACGGTTGACTGAACTGTATCTCCACTAACCGCTAATGTTAGGAGTCTTAATTGTCCAATCTATGTTTCTGGTTTACACTCCAATTTATTTAGTGTGTAGTTTTTTTCCCCCCACATCTACAGAATGTGGATGGTATTATAGCCTAGTAGCAGTACCATCAGAGAAAAATCCACCAGTCACTTGCACGTTCTGTATCTTGACTACCAAGTATGATCTGTGGCTTGCAGAAGGACAAGATATGGTTCATTTTAAACTACACTCACCGGCCCCCTTTTTTTTGGTTTAACACCATGCTAGTAACGGGTTGGACCCCCTTTTGTTTTCGAACTGCCCCCAAATTCTGTGGGCATAGGTTCCACAAGGGTGTTGCAACGATGCTCAATTGGTACCAAGGGGCCCAAAGAGTGCCAAGAAAATATTCCCCACACCATGACACCACCCCCACCAAGCCTGAACCGTTGATACAAGGCAGGATGGATCCATGCTTTCATGTTGTTGACGCCAAATTCTGACCCCTACCATCCGAATGTGCAGCAGAAATCGAGACTCATCAAAACCAGGCAACGTTTTTTCCAATTTTCTTACTGTCCAATTTCGATGAGCTTGGGGGCAAATTGGAGCCTCAGTTTCCTGTTCTTAGCTGAAAGGAGTGGCACCCGGGGGTGGTCTTCTGCTGCTGTAGCCCATCTGCCTCAAAGTTCGCTGTACTGTGCGTTCAGAGATTTCTCTTCTGCCTACCTTGGTTGTAAGGGTGGCTATTTGAGTCACTGTTTGCCTTTCTATCAGCTCGAACCAGTTGCCCATTCTCCTTTGACCTCTGGCATCAACAAGGCATTTCCGCCACAGGACTGCCGCCCTCACTGGATGTTTTTTTCTTTTTCGGACCATTTTCTGTAAACCTAGAGATGGGGTTGTGCGTGAAAAAATCCCAGGAGATCAGCAGTTTCTGAAATACTCAGACCAGCCCTTTCTGGCACCCCAAAAACCATGCCACGTTCAAGGCACTCAAATCACCTTTCTTACCCATAATGATGCTCGGTTTGAACTGCAGGAGATTGTCTTGACCATGTCTACATGCCTAAATGCACTGAGTTGCCGCCATGTGATTGGCTGATTAGAAATTAAGTGTTAACGAGCAGTTGGACAGGTGTACCTAATAAAGTGGCCGGTGAGTGTATGTCTCCATAGGACTGGTATTCCGTCGGACATTAAAGCGGATTCGGAATCCGCAAAAATCTGACTGTAAACCATCCCCATAAACCGCAATAGAAAACCCGAGCTGCAGTCTACACTGAAGTCAAATCAGAGCACAAAAATCAGTATGTTATATACTCCGCCAGAAACAGTGGATTATAGTACTATTCTATGGCAAGGGGCGCCCCGAAATTCAAAAACAGCAGCAAAAAGCCCTGTCAAAAACGAAAAACCAACTGTAAAATACTGTTCAGATTTCTAATTAGAACCGTCAGTATTTTACAATCTGCCGTGTGGACACAGCCTTGAAAGGGTTTTGCCACAATCTCATTTCATACCTCCTGCTTCCAGCTCTTCAGCTCTGTGTGCTCAGAAGGGGGTGTGTGTGATTTGATTGCATTGTATATCATGTGACCCAGCAGGATGACATCACCATGCCCTTCCTCTCTGTAGTCAAAGAAAGGTCTGTTTATGTGTAGAACTGTAAGTAGCTCCATTGCAGCTCAGAGGTAAAACTTTGGCCTCCAGGAACAAGGGTCCTCGGTTCAAATTCCTGCAGGAACCAAGCCTGTGGATTCTATTTCTCTTTCTCAATGCACAACCTGATTGAGGTTTCTTTTTATTTATTTGCATTGTTTAACTAATTACTAAGGAGTACAGAGGACAGGAGTAGAATGACAGCACCTGAGGTTTGAACACTCAGTAGCTGCCTGAGAGGAGAGGTGATGTCTGAACATGTCTGACCAGGAGTGAGGAGCTCTCAGCCCTGGTCGTATCCCCTGGAGATAAGCTGTAAACAATGGATCACTAAAGGAGCAGCTAAGACAAAAACGGTGCAGAATTTTTAATAATAATGAATGGTGAAAATGTTTATTATTTAATTTACAAACTTCCCACATCAATTTTACTTCATGGCAAGAGAACCTCACTCATAGATTATGCCCCTCTGTTGATGACAGCACAAGCTAGTGACAGACATGCTGTTTCCAGGGCTATGTCCCTTATTCTGTAAGATGCTGTAGTTTCAGAGAATTTAATGCTAAAATCTGCAGTTTTCAGCCAGAAGTGTCATGAAAAGTCATTTTTTTTTAATACCCCGCACATCTGAGGCTAGCCCTGCCCACCTCAACTGATAAACCTATTTCTTTGAACAGGTAGAAACATGTGAACTACCAGGTGGGCGGGGCTAGCCTTTGGTGGGGGAGGGGGCTAATGAATAAGATTTGAGCATTAAATACGCAAACTCCTGCATCTTACAGAATAAGAGACACAGCGCTGGAAACAGCATGTCTGACACTAGCTTGTGCTGTCCTCAGCATAATCTATGTGACAGGTTCCCTTTAAATGAGATTAATAACTTACACAACACCTCAAATAGTCATAATGTGGATTCAGAACTAACTTATCTGAAATGTATGGACCAATGGTGGTACTAGCGTATGCTACTTGAGTAAAAACTAATTGTAGAGAGGAGATGGCGACAGTAAGGCCTGGTTCACATCTGCGTTGCAGGTTCAGTTCGGAGAGGTGGAACTGGATCTTTTACATGACAGGCACCAATGGAGCAAGACTTGCCACACTGACTACAATGGGTCCATCAGGTTTCTGTCATGGTGTCCACCATTTAAAAAATAAATAATAATAAGGCCTCGTTCACACGGCTTATTTCGGACGGATTTGCCGACGGAAAAATCCGTCGGCAAATCCGTCCGAAATAAGTCACAGCCTATTTTCTATTGATTTCAATAGAAAATACGGCTCATCGTTCACACGACGCAAAATTCCGTTCCGGATTGCCGCCGCGGATTGACGACGGCAATCCGGACGGAAAAACAATTGACATGTCAATTATTTCCGGACGGATTCACCACCTACAATGATTGGAGATGGTGAATCCGTCGGGAAATCAGTTACAAATACGTGCCACACTTAGTGGCACTTATTTGCAACTGATTTTCAACTGATTTCAGAACGTATTTACATCGGAAATCCGTTGTAAATACGTTCTGAAATAAGCCGTGTGAACGAGGCCTAATAGTGCAACGTGCTGCACTTATGTCCTGACATTTTTTATGGATTCTGTGAAGGAGGCTCCAACAAGGTTGTGAACCTGGCCTAAAACAGTCTTTTACACGCCAGGTAGTTACGGTCCTGCCATGCTAGGTTGCCTTGAATCATGATGTGTTGAGGTTATTGGCAACTTCTCTGAACACATTTTGGCTCACAGCAGTGATCACCTAGACAGCAGTACTAATTTAACACATGATTCATTTCATATCTTTTCATCATCACAAATTCTTTCTATTTGCTCTATTAGGACATATAGGCTTTATAAAAGGACCACATATCGAACCCTTTATCTATTAGCTACAGCAGAAAGCAGACAATAGACAATGGGGCACATTTATCAAGGCAGTTGTGCCAGAATTCTGGCACAATTTGCACCAAAAATAACATCTTACATTCTTTACACCACATTTACTTTGTGTTTTAGACAGTTTTCAGACACTTCTGTGCCTCATCTGACAAAGGGGGTGTGGCTTCACACAGAGGCGTGGCTCAACATGTGCCAAAAAATGCGCCATAATTTTTATGCAGTTTGGGGCGTAAAATTAAGCCAACTTAATGGTAGTACAAAGTTAGACTATACAGTTCTAACCTGCACCAGATGCATCATTATAATAAATGTGGTGCACTGTAAGACTGTCTAGTCTAACTTAAAACTGTCTTGCAGTTAGACACTACTGATAAATGTTCCCCATTGTGCCTTGCTGTAGCAGACCCCGATGGCCATTCACTTGCCTACTGTGCCACTGTAAAGTAACGTAAAGCTGGGTCCAGTTTCCATTTCCAGTGTCAGACCCGGTAGGTTATAGCTATTCTGGCTTCGCTGTGATTACACAACCCCTGTAACATAAGGGGTCATGCTAAAAGCAATGTCGAATGGACAGCCCCTTGTAGTTCTGCAGAGACCCTACTGTTCCGAATTATTTATATGGTGCCTAAGGGGGGTAGAGTCACATCCTTAAAGAGCTTTTGCCATCACAAACATTGATAGTATATCAATAGGATAGGTGTGGATACCACTTCTGGAACCCGGACTTATTACCAGAACGGGCCCACGAATCTCCCCATTCTGAATGGAGAAGTGCCTGTAGTTGAATACAGCTGTACTTGGAACTCCCATTGAAATGAAAGGAGAGTAACTATTTAAATACGACCAATTTTCCATTTAGAATGAATAGTTTTAGGGGCCCAGCCTGAAAACAGGTAAAATTCCTATCTCTACTGACAATAACAGCATACCCTATTGAAACACCATCAATGTTTATGATGGAGAATCTCGTCAACACATTTTAAAAGTTGTTTCTGCGCTTGATTTATTGAAGAGGATCCTACAGAGATTTCAACAATGCTGAACTAATAGCAATAGACGTATCCACAAAGTTTTATAACAAGTCACTCTATATAGGATGCAGACTCATTAGTGGGATACGTTACTTTGAATAATTCGTTACTTTGAATGTTCGTACAAATATTAGACACCAAAAATTATATAAAATGGTAAATGCTCCGAACATCTATCTCAGAACAGATAATGACAAGAAGAAACTACACACGCAAACGGTAGCAATAAACAGTACCGTCAAAAAAATTGCTTGTCTTCGATTTTAACAACACCCCACTGTTTATAGCTGACAAAATAGTGGATGTGAAGAGAGAGATGTTATCTGGTACAAATATAAAATGGTTGGCAAAAAGCTTGCCTTGGAAACACAGGCTAATGGAAAAATCAATCGGTTCACACCCCAGCTTTTACAACCGCAGATAAATGTTTAATCCTTAAGGGTACTCAATACACAGGTGTCAAAGAGGAGAAGCCATTATGCTTCAAAAACTGAATGAAGGGATTATACGTGGCGTAGCACACTGGAAGGCTGAGCAATTAGAGAAGGCAGCAGTTACAAGACAGTCATGAGGAAAAAGCAGTGTTTAAACATAAATGTGAGGATCAATGTGGCCTTTATACCATTCCAATGTCTCTGTCATTTTACTTTGATATATTCAGGAAAAGAGCTTACGTCAGAACCTGGAACACAACATATCGCCGCCATGTGATCTTACTACAAAGACTGGGTTATTATGCAAAGACGTCTGCAGTCACGTTCGCACCCTGTGGACATGTCTCTAATGTATTAGACATGTTCAGTTACTGATCAGGAAACTCTCCTTCCACTAGTAAATTGATGGACTCTGGTGCGAAATAAATAAATTAATCAACCAGTCCTTGATGTGTGCGCACACATCTCATTAAATAGTAATATCTGTTCAATGCTGAAATAAAGAATGCATTTTACACATCTGACCTACATCACATATATTAAAAATGCATTCGATGCCTCTTTTCATTCCTCTGCAAATCTCTTAACGCCAATGGCATCATATGTTTCCAATTTGGAGAGATTTTACATATGGCCATCATCTTTGATCAAAAGCAAAGGTTGATAGTTGCCATGGAAACAAACAGCAGTCGTTTGAGGCCCCTTTTATTTCCAAGCTACTTATACATATTCTTATCTGATGCACATCCTTAATTAAAGACTGACGGGTATCACAGCGAAGCTCTGGTTAAATATTTAGGGGACTGCGGCTCCATTGTTCTCCAAAGTCTATAGTAAATCATGACTGACAACTCGGATGAAACCAAACACCAAACTTACTTGCTAATGAAAGATGAGCCTTTTGACTTAAAATGGCACCATATTTGTTCAGAGCCAAGCACTGGTACAATCCTTCATCAGACTGCTCTCCTTTCCGGCCCTCCACCTCCGGGATGTACAAGGAGCCATTGTGTAGAGTTGAGATCCGTTCATTCTCAGAAACCTTTGCACCATTTTTCAGCCATGTGATCGTGACTGGAGGTTCCCCTTGAGCCCAGCAATCTAATATTGCTGAATCTTTCCGATAAACTATTACATCCACGGGTTCTTTCACAAACAGCAAGTCGATGAGACACCAAGATCCTGTGGGGACAAAAATATACTACATTGATTCGTAATCAAAAAGATGATTTAAAGGGGTGGTCTGTTTCATTTTATATACACTACTCACAAAAGGTTAGGGACACTTGGCTTTTGGTTGAAATTTCAGGATGAACATAACATTTTTTGAACTTTTTTTTTTAAATGAACTAAAACAAGAACAACTTTAGAATGCACATGTCCAGTTGCTCAATGCTTCAGTACATTTTGCACAACTTGCTGATCTCTAACAAGGAGCTTAATGGCAAAATTCACAACAGGTGTTTGAGACCTGAATCATCCAATACATTTAGGGCATCAATTTGAATTGGGATTTAAACAGTCCTCCTCATCATGCTGTTAAAATTTTGACATCATGAGACCAAGACAACACCTTACAATTGATTAACAGTATCTCATCACTGTGAGACTTCAAGCAGAATGCTCTGACGGAAGTGGCCACTGAGCGTATAGTCTTACAGAGTGTCGCAACAGAGATACAGAGAGACTGGAAGAGCCACAGAAAGGCAAAGAAGTGGCCGTCCTTTGCTACATCACACACTGATGATTGCTTCACTGTAAACAATGGCCTGCAGAACCAGATGATGAAGGCCACACATTTCCAAGCATATTCACGGGAGGGGAGAGGCAACCAAGTCAGAAAATTCATAACATTAGCATGGTCTGTGTGTTAGACGACTTAACCACACCACCAGGCACAGACATCATTCTCTTGCATGGGCCAAGGAGCATCTACGCTGGACGAGGGACCTGTTCAGCAATAAAAGTCGATTCGCTCTGAGCAGAAATTATGGCCACCAACAATGCTGGAGATATCAAGGAGAGCGCTACGCATCAGCCAGATCAGGCACCTTTGCCGGTTGTCTAGCATACAGACCACGCTGATGTAAACGGATACAATGCCCCTGAGACTGAAATAATAGTGAAAAAAAAACAAAAAACTTGTGCTCACCCAGTTCACGTGCCTCTGATTTACATCACCGTTCAGAAGTGAACAGCTCTGAATAGTGAAGTATGTAGAGGCACAGGACCGCTGCAACCAATCAGTGACTGCAGCGGTGACGTCCTCGTCCAGAAGTACAAGATTGTGAGTAGACCGGAGAGACGCAGCACTGGAAACAAGGACCAGGGTAAGGTGGGTATAAGTTTTTTGTTTCTTATTGCAGCCCCAGGAGTTATATCATTATTTTGCTTTTATGACATGCCACAATCACATTAAGTAGTAAATATGTCAATATGAAGATAAATTCTTCATAAAATGCAATGCTCCGCTGAGAATCTTATTAGCAAACATAAGTCCGTTCTAAAAACAACCACCTTGATATACTTGAATGATTGAGAATACTAGAGGCTGGGTCTTAAAAAAGTAACTGTAAAGAGAAAAAAAAAGCAGTAATAAGGCTAGATACACATGATTTGTGTGACTGCTAAATATGTGAATAGGATTGGAGGCTGAAAATGTATTCTTTTGGTCTGTATACAGCAAAAAAAATAATATTATATATAAAAAAATAATATTATATATATAAGCACTGCAGCCTATGCCATTCCATAAAACCACAACAATTTATCATATATGCTCTTTACAACCAAATCCTATGAGTGATGCTACTCTCGGAGTGTTTAACATATCCATGTTGATTTGCACATTGAATCAAAGCAAACATGATACATTAGACTTGATGCAATTGTGGTTTTTGTTGCGGTTTTACATTATTCTAGTAAAACATCATTTTTGCTGTGATATAGGAAAATCATGGCAAAATATGCAACTTGACCAGGACATGTAAATCAAGCCTTAAAGTGGTTCTCTGGGCACAACAACTGCTTTCCAATGGCCCAAAAAAAAAAAATAATCGACTATTTGTATAAATTAGAACTACCATCACCTGTTCCAATCTCCACAACTCCTTGTTAAGAATTCAGTGCAACAATGTGCCCCTAAAATAATGACATATCAAATGACCATGATGCCAAACCTCATGGAACATGGGCAATGAAGTGGGTGGTGCTTATGCTAACCCCACCCCAAAATGGGCATTATCAGCTGGATCAAATCCCAAATTTGGGAGGACATGTTCCCAAGCCGTTCCTGAAGGGAAAGGACTGAAAAAATCATGGATAACTTATAAGATGGTTGACAAGCCTGCTAATTGTTGCACTTTCAGCCATAAAAACTGGAGTCTCCCATTTAATATCAATAGGATCTGGCATTCCAAAATATTTTGTATAGATGCAATTAACTTTAGGGCCACAAAATGAACATGTGACTTGCAGCAGTCATATACCAAAAGTTGCAAGCTGCGCTCACGTGCAGTAAAAAAAAAAAAAAAAGCAAATTCATGTCTTCCATGCAAATTTTGCAGTGGATTTTACCATTTAAAATGCAATAGGTGAAAACTATAGAAACAAATCAGCATCCTATAGGGTAGGAAGTAGATTTAAAAAGAAGACCATAAAGGCAGATTTGCATGTAGAGTAAATTGCCATAGAGGAAAAGTTTATTGGGGTAATTTAGACAGTTTACTACTGTTGGTGTGAAAAATAACCCTGCAACACATAGAAGTGTGTTCTGTGTGTCGTGGATTTAGATGCAGAAATTTATCACAGACTCCAAGGCTGTATTTACACCCTGCAGTCAGGACACAGTTTTTGCTACAGTTTCCTAAATTGTTGCATTTTTGCCTCCAGTTCTCAAAGCCATAGCAAAAAGAAATGCAACCTGATCATAACATGTGAACGGAGCCCGACGGGATGTCAATTCCAGCAACCACATCCATAGCGGATACACAACAAGATTGCATTAGGAATTCTGCTGTGAATTTACTGTTGTGAATTTTGCGCTGTATTTTTAGGTCACGCGGAAATCCATGGATTTTAACAAGCAATTCAACACGGATGAACTCTTAGGCTATGTTCACACGGCTTAACTGCGGGTCGTAATTACGCCATGTGGACGAGGGCGGGGAGGGAGCGGGGGGCCGATCCATTGACTTGCATTACCAGCGGCGCGTATACGCCGCTGGTAATTCACATGTCACTTATCTCCCCACCCTGTGGGGAACTGTGGATTACCGTAATGACTGGGCCGTTTTTAGCCCGTAATTTGCGCACTCCGGCGCGTAATTATGGACCGAAATACGGCCCATTTTAAGCCGTGTGAACATGGTCCCCACGGCACATGTTATTTATCGGTTTTTCAGACGGTTTGCAAACCAACAAGCAGTGCTCCCCCATAGACTTCAATGGAAAATCCGTGTAGCAGTCCCCACTGCATGGATTTTCGGCCGGCCGGAATTTTACACCGCCGGCGATCCGAAAAATTTAGAACATATTCATTCTTCCGACCGGTATTTGTCCTCTGCAGTGGGGACACAGTCTAAGGGCCGTTCACACGGCTTATTGCAGGGATGGATTTGAGCCGTATTGCGCGCCGTACTGTGCGCAAATACGGCTGGAATGCGTATCTGTCATTACGGTAATCCACAGTTCTCATAGAGAACTATGGATTCCGTCTCTCGTCCCCACTCGGCGAATCCGCCGGGCGGGGAGAAAGTGACATGCACATTATCCCGGCGGGATACGCGCCGTGAATAATGAAAGTCTATGGGGCCGGCGGGCAGTCTATGGGGCCCCTTACTCAGGCCGTAATTGCGAGCGAAATCCGTCCCACAATTACGGCTTGAATAAGCCGTGTGAACCAGGGTAATTTCAGCACTGAATCAGTGTGAATCCACGGATCTGTGGACATTGGACATGGATGTGCCATTTTGTGATGTGGAACTGATGCTAGTTTCAAAAGGCAGATTCTCAGTCTCCATATACTATGTGAGGACTCCGTTAATTGACATGTCAGTTCTTTTTCAGAGCTGAATCCACATCAGAATCAGTGTCTAAATCACCCGTGTGAATATATCCCAAGACTGTGTTCACATGGCTTATTTTGACGCTTCTTTTTCAGTGCCGATTGCAAACCAAAACCAGGAATGGGTTCAAAACATAGTATACTTTAACCGTCTGTAAATTTAATTCTTGGTTTTAGCTTATAGTCAGTGTTGAAAAATGTTTTACAGTCGTTTTGCATCACTTGTTTTACGTGGATTTTGCGGTCAGTTTTTGGATTTCGGCCGACCCATTAACATTGAACTGTACTATTTTTTTTTTTTTACGGATTTCAGATTTGAAATCTTGACCTTAGAAAATCTTAGCTGTGTAACCTACAGCTCAGATTTTCTTTTAAGGTCTATGGGAAGGACTTACAGCTGGATTGTTGCGGATTCTAAATAGTGAATCCGCTTTAAAATCAGATAGTAAAGCAGTGCCATGAAGACCTAGCCTTTGGCACGTTTTTTGTCACGTTTTGTGCAAAAAAAAAAGCGGTCGGTTCTATTTTTTGCCATCGCCCATACAATTGATTGTATGGGAAGTCGACGAAAAAACTAAAAGCGCCGGTGTATTATACATGTTGTATAATACGTCGGCACCAAAAAACAACCTGTGTAGACTACAGGTCATTTTTTTTCTATTAAAGGCTTTGGGTTGCCTGAATGATCATATTTGCCCCGGTTTTAGAATCCTAAAACCGCCAAAAATATGATCGTATTTCATTGCAGTGGAGACATAGCTTTAGCGTCAAAATAAGTCATGTGAACAAAGCCAAAGGATTCAAAGCAGCAAAAAAAAAGGGAAAACACCCCAACTATCCAAGAACAAGAGGCAGCTTTTGTCATGTAAATAAATGGTAATTTAACATAGATTTTGGTTGTGATTTTGATTACTTTTTCACTTGATATCATCCCAGATATTAACCTATCAAGGCCTTAAAGGGGTTGTCTCACTAAATTGATTCATCTTACCTCAGTCCTGTTTTCTTGGTTTCACCTTAAATTCAGGGGCATGTTTACCAGTGCTGACAGCCTATTAGGATAGATCAAACAGGTCTGTAGCTATAGCGACCTAAGGAGCTGATGCAGCCCATATAAGAGGGGTATCTCAGCGTAGGTGGATACTGTTAATGAACATATATCGCAAAGTGACTCGTTTTTGCAAGATCTTTAACATAAAAAGCAATCCTTGTAGAGAGACAACCCATTTAAACTGTAAGATTTATACACGCACCTAAGTGTCCCTAATGAAGTCACAAAGGATAAAACCTTGACTTTTTCCATATAAAACTTCGTATATTTATTTACAAGACTCGTAAATTAGGACACTCTGAAGAAAATGAGAAGTCACAATATGAGGCTTCACCATCATTAACAGGAAAACGAGACGTAAAGCTGTTGGCTAATTTTACAAGCTCGTCACAGAGCTCCTAAACAAGGCAAGCCATAAAAGTTTGATTTTACAAGAAATCATTAACATCCCTTCCCCTTTATAAACAAGCAGGTTTCAACCCTGGGGACAGTTAACACTTCCACTCCCAGTGTGGTTGCGTCTCAATTCATAACTGCACTTCTACAGCCCATAATAGCTTTTATTGGAGAGCCAGAGTTATTCTTAGCATGTAGGTAAATGGTAAAGCCATTATTTCCCCTCTGCTGAAGAATTCTCCCTCCTAGGTCAGTAATGTTTAGGGTCTGTTAATGCTCCACACATTTTATGTGGCCAGTACTAGGAGATTGCTCTTCACAACCTTCCAACTTGCTTGATTTACTGATTTTTCCTTTTTTTTTTTTTTTTTTTTTTAACCTTTTAACAGATGCGTTTAACTGAAGGACAAAGCAACTTCCTAATATTTGTAACTCTTGCTGCTAGATCTCAGTGGGAGAGGGATTAGGGAACCTTTTTTTCCACGTTTGTGTATTGCCAACTGTTACAGAAATGCGGAACTAATTGGCTGCTTACTGTCTCATGCAGTGGGGATTACTTAATTACCCAATACACATTTTCTGTGGAGAACAGATCTCTCAAGGAAGTAACATGACTTCTCCACCTAACACAACAAGCCTGGTTTCTCCATCCATCATGAGCAGAGATAAAAAGAAGTCAGATCATTCAAAGAGCCTCAGCCTTAGGACACATCCTCTGTGCAAGTCACTTTATCAGCCCATTTATCTCTGCTGGGTTTTTAAGGGCATGAGGTGATGGTGAGAAATAGTTCTGATTTTTCAAATCAGGATCAATAAGTGAACTGAAATAGTTTACATATCTTCAGCTACTGCATTGTTGCTCCAAAAGTGTAAGATCTATCACAAGCCAGCTTTATCTGATCTCAGATCTCAATCATGGCACACTGAGGGCCTGACAATACACATCCCAAAATGATCCAGAACAGCAATGTTATCTTTACCAACTAAAGTGTTAATTGCCAGAATGCACAGGGAGGAGCAAAGAGATAAAACAAGAACCATGTGTAAATCCAGTGAGCACCTAATAAATGTATGTGTAAAATATACATATAAAACTAAAATATATACATA